>JBBBDQ010002108.1:735000-850000 GCA_037127315.1 Ascarosepion bandense
TGTTCACATCCTTCTCTTGCCCTTATTCTTTCAACGCCTGTAGCTGGTTCGTTTTTGTCTTCACTGTCTCCACTGTCTAAAAATTTAACTCTTTTATGAAGCCCTCTGCACATCAGTGGCGCTACAGCTTTGCGTAGGGTGAAATGATTATATATATATATATATAAATATATATATAAACTTATTTATAAATAGAACTTTGTCTGTGTGTGTGTGTGTGTGTGTGTGTGTGTGTGTGTGTCCGTTACCTATAGACTCCAAAAGGGCTGAACAGATTTTCTTGAAAATTTACACAGTTGTACTATAAGCGTCTGCGAGTGTTCTTTGATAGGTTTTGTGTCGAGGTACCCCCGATAAATATCGAAAATCGATAATCAAAAAAATCGGGTTATAGAAGGAGTGGTCCGATTTTAATCAAATTTGATACACTCATAGACAAAGACAAAGAAACGATATTCAGAAGTTTCAAGGTTGCAGTTCTTACAAAAGTGCAGAAAAACGATAATATATATATATATATATATATATATATATATATATATATATATATATATAAAGGCAAGATGTTTGTGTGTGTATCTGTTTATCTGTCTGTATGTCCTTTATACGAATCCACAATTTTTATCCGATTCTTCCAAACTTCACACAAATATTCTTTAGGCTGAGTCTGATCTCCAGGACCATAGATTAGTTTTAAAGCTTTCAGTACATCCGAGCAACGTCGGGCTATACTGTTAGCATATATATATATATAATGTCAGGGATCCTGCTGACTCGGCAAATGAAAAGTCACGCTTCACTCTTTGCCTTAAAAGCACAAAACAGCGATGTAAGGACGTCGCGTTTCCTGAACGATGACTGGTGTTTCGTTATTAAAGTTCGAGATGAACTGGAAAGTGCTGAGTGAATTCATTAGCAGCGGCTCTAAGAGACGCAGACTGAATGTCCTAATACTTTTAGGAAACCTGTGTAGAAACGTTTCAGGAAATGTTCGATACGATCCCCGGAAGGTCAATCAGAGCCATTGAAAAGGACCGCAAGGTGTCAAAGTTCACCAGCAGAAAAGCCAGTAAATGAAGTCATCCGGTACAATTGGTATGTGATCAGCGAAGCCAGTTCATGTCGGAAGAGGGAAAAGAGAATCGTTTGATCCGTGCGAAGCGCTTGTTAAACAAGGTAAGGTAACAAGAGGTTAGAAGTCTTTATTTTTATCTGAAATTAGTAAAACATTGTTCAAGATCAAAGACAAATAAAATGAACGATAGATGTTTATACCTAGACTGAGGTTCTGATGGTCATGTTTATCAAGTTCCCGACGACTGTAATAACTTTATGAATCGTCAGCAACGAAGGAGATGTCATGACCCCCTATCTTCTTTCATCAGGGCTGAAGAGTTAATCAGTTGAAGTTGGGGAGGATTGTACAACTCTGCAAAGACCGTGTACGCAGTAAAAGTGTATGTTTACGCATGATCTTGCCGATTCTGGGTAGATGCTTGAGAGTTACTATGAATATGTTTTCCTAAACACATGCCCCCCTAGAGTATTAGCAGGATTCATTGGGATAAAAGTATTACTAAGACTATCGGCGCTAATTTGTTTTTAAATATAGTTTTTAGTTCATAATCTGTGCGTCTTTTTCTGAATGTTTCCAAAACACTTATAAACCCTGAACTAGAATAAAAAGAAATCAGATCCTGTTATTGTCGTGGATAATACGCCTTAAATAGAGAACCCAAAGAGAATTCAACGACAAAGTTTCACACGAACTCAAAGGTGTCAGACAAGCTCTCTGTCTTCGAGCAGAGTGTGATTGAGTCGGGACTCGGTCTACGACTGGAACTTACCTGTGAAAGACATAAATGCTCTCTGATTTCAGGTAGAGTTTGACTCAAGTGAGACTTTGTCTACGAGCAGAGACTTAGCGGAGAATCTGTTATGGTGAAACATACCTGTTCCTCAGATAATGAACTTTCCCTCCTATATTAATAAGAGTTAACAGGAAGTTAACCCAAGAAGTTCTTGGGAAATTCATTGGAGTTCTTAGAAGTTCTAGAGAGTTCTTTAGAGTTCTATTAGAGTTCAGTAGAACTACTAGGCAGTTGATATTAGTCGGCAGTTAGCAAAATACTAAGGCGTCAGTTTTCAGTGGAAGATTACCAAGTTCCTAACATTTTGGGTGCGTTAAGTTGATTAGCAACTGACATGGCATGATTATAACCTTCAGTGCGAAGATTACTCTGCAACAGAAGCATAAACCGACTTAGTGCCCGACTCCACGTATGCAGGGGTTGAGCAAATTTTTGGTCGGAGTGTTCGGGCTCGGGTTCCCCACGAAAAAATCCTACCTTGTGTCACATCCCGTCTTAGTGTGTGTGTGGTGGGGTCATGGTAAATACTCAGAGTTCCACGCGAACTTGAAGCTATCAGTTAAACGCGTCGAGCAAAGAACGACTGAGTCGGGTTCGGTCTAGAGAACTAGACTAAGAAAGACTGACAAGTTTTCTGGATTTGGGGAGAAGTCACTTCAGTCGGGGATCCGTCTACGGTCCGAGACTCTGCTGAGAATAATAGACAGTCTTAGTGCGTATGCCGATACTTGGATAATTTTGACACTTGCTCTGAGTGTCCGCGGGAGGGTTCCCTACATAAATCACGACCTTGTGTCACATCCCGTCTCAGTGGTGTATGGGGGGAGGGAGTCAGAGTAACTACCCAAAGCTCTATTCAAACTTAACATTGTCAGACTCCCTGCTTCGTCATCTGTGGAAAAATAGACAAGAGCCTATCCCTCTTATACGGGGTCTGGAAATATTTTGTCAGAGCATACGCGCTCAGATTTCCCAACATTAAAGACCGACCTTGTGTCACACCGCACCTTTTCTGAAAACGGTTCGGGTAAATAACCAGAATTCTGAAAAATTTTCGATGGAGTGTTCGTTAGAGTGACTGTTGCAGTCAATCGATACATAATATTATAACCGCGTGTAGCCAGTTATAATAACAGAGGCGACCAGAACTCGAAACCCACACAGCGTAGGAAAAATGCAGCCAACATAAGAGTGACAGAGAAAAACTAGAACCATTATAGTGCAATTTTTCTATCTGTGCGTAAAAAAAAGATGTTCTTAAAACATCGATAAATTAATAGCGGAATTGGTAAAAGTACAACAATATCAACAACAGCAACAAAAACGTTAATTGAAATAATTCCGAAGAAAACTCTTCAATTTCTTTTAGTACCAACACGGTGCCAATGCCATAGCTAAACTCGCATACAATTCAGAAGATAGAATTACTTTTTGTACTCCTATTATAAGAAACGAAAAAAAAATTACAGGAAAGAATAATGCGACTGGAAAGAAGAACGTGTTCTCTTGTTTCAGAAATTAAGCACCAGTAGAATATAAAATATAATGTATTTTTATTCTACTGAAAAAACCGGTAGAATTTTGCCTTAAAGAAAAGGTAAATATTCTGACTAAAACTTTTAGCGAGAAAAGTTTGTTATTCAATACTCGTTGGAAGTGTATGCATCGGAAAAAAGAAAATGAATATTTTGTCACATGTGCTGGAATCATTAACAAGGAGTGTGAAAGATTCAAATTAAACGAGCTAACTCCGGATATGTTTAAAAGATTAATTTCCACTCGAGGGTTAACTGTGAAAAAAGACGCAGAAATACATGCTAGAAACTTAATGAAATAGAGACAGAATCAAAAACTAACACTACAAGAAATAAGCGACGAATGTAAAAGAATCCTTACTCTGAGTTGCGATTCGTAGGAAATTGAAGAAGAAAAAATGCGTATATATAATCCAAAGAAAAATGTGATACAAGAAAAAATAATCCCTGTTTCATATGTGGAAGGAAAAAATGTCCGACACGTAAGATGTAAAGATGCAACTAAATGCTGATAGAGATATTACATTAATCAATAAAGGCACATAGAAAGCCAAAAAAAAAAACTATATTAAAAAAAAAATTGAAAATCGCACATGGCGTGTCGGATGAGAAATTATTTACTATTGGTGAAATGAGTTGCATCGTTTTACTGCGTAACAAGTGTTACGGCTTTTGTGTGAAAATGCTTCACTCTAATTCATTACTTACTGGATTAAATTGTTTGAGTTATGAGATTTACCTAGAAATATTTGTTGCAAAAATATAAATGAAAATGTAACCAGTTTAAAAGGACATTGTGAAAATTTAAAGGAAGAATTAAAAAAATATTTTCCGAATGTTCTGTCGGATGAGTTGGGTAGTGTTTCAAAATGAAAGCGGCTTACGGCCATATCATGTTGAATACACCGGTTCTCGCTCGATTACCGAAATTAAGCAACGTTGAGCCTGGTCAGTACTTAGATGGGTGACCGCTTGGGAATACCGATGCTGTAAGCGATTAGTGGCGGATGTGCGTTGTGGTGCAGTGGATATCGGCTCGGAAAGAGAAATCGGTGAACCGAGTTCGAATTCCAGTTGAATACCATGCATTCACTTAAGCACTGGTACCCTTGGGAAAGGTATTAATCCGTCCCTTCCCTCCAGTTATTGTTTAAATAACAGGGTAGGACTTGGGGACCCTGCCCTTAAAAACAAATCCCAATGAATCTTGATACTAGAAAAGAAAAAGTATTACTAGACACAAAACTTATATAAAAACAACAATAAATTGTTGAAAGAAAAAGATATTACCAGCAATAAATAAATAAAATTTAGTTGGCAATAAATGATCCGTCGAGGTTGATATGCCATCAAAACAAAACAACCAACCAACAACAAGATGAAAGCAAATTTTCAAGTGAAGAAAGGATCGACGGCAGTATATTAACGCCTAACGCGGTGTACCGTTCGCAACCACGGATCAAATTAACAAAGAATTAGACAGTCTTGAAAAAATGGGTGTAATTGAAAAAATTGGCTATTCAAAATGGACAGCCAGCAGTGTATGTAAAGAAAGAAATGGTTGTGTTTGTACCGATTTTCCGACTGGCTTAAACAAATGGTTAGAATCACATAACAACACATGACCAAGTCCAGAGGATTTTTTACAAAATGAAAAGGTTGACAAATGTTTTTGAAGATGGATCTTTCTGAGGCGTATTTACAAATACAAGTTCAAGGAGAATGTGAGAAAGAAAATAGGAAAGGAAAAATGAAGGAACGATAATGCTGAAAAAAATGAGAACAGAAAAGGCTTTGGAATCATTTAAAGAAGAAAGGATTGAGAAGAAATGAAGAAACTATGCAAGTTCTATATGATATTTGTGACGTACTTACATCACAAGAATATGTTAAACATAGAAAAAGTAAATATGCAATGACAATAGTGTTTGATCCAAAATAAAAAAAAACAAAGTTCAGTCAGTCAGTTAAGTGCCATATGTGATACACGCTTTGGTCGATCATGTCTCGAAAGAGACATGACTGACTGGGAGAAGATTATCCCTCAGTAGGTTGCCATTGCTTTCTGCTGTAGACTGATTGCCAGCCAAAGCTTTAGAACCAAATCTGTCCTGTTATTTAACTTATATCTGGAGGGAGATGAGATAATATAATAATGTAATATAATCTAAGTATAATTAGTGGGGGATCAGTTTATTACTTCATAACAATTGAAAACCGGTCCCCCACTTTATGAGCAGTAGAAGCCTTAATCATGTTTCCAACTATAATATTTAGTCAGTCAGTTAAATGCCATACGCTTGAGCGATCATGTCTCGAAAGAGGCAAGGCTATAGAACCCATTCTGTCCTGTTATTTAGCCCATAAGTGAAAGGAAGAGACGGATTAATACCTTTCCCAAGCTTATCTGCGCGTAAGTGGATGCAAGGAATTCAACTGGAATTCAAACTCGGCTCCCCGATTTTTCGTTCTGAATCGATATCCACTGGACCACAACGACATTGCCAGAAAAAGGAGAGGGCGAATATAAAAAAAATACAAACAAAAATATATAAAAAAAACCCAAAAATCCCAAAAGCGGGGATGTTGTGAAGACACCCAGGATCACTCAAATATATTACGCAAGATGCCTTATATAAAGAACTCAAAGAAAGTTACGCTCAAACTCGACCATGTCAACTCTCTGTCTTCGAGTGAAGTGGAACTCAGAGGATCTTTATCTACGAGCAGAGTCTCATCTGGGCAAAAAGTAGATAAGACCCACACCCGCTAATGTGGAATCTGGAAAAATTTTGCCTGACCGTATGCGCTCAGATTGTCCCGCATTGAAAACAGAATGTGTTTTATATTCCGCCTTATGTGGTGAAGGCTCGGATAAATTTTGGCCTGGCCGTATGCGCTCAGATAGTCCCGCATTGAAAACAGAATGTGTTTTATATTCGGCCTCATGTGGTGAAGGCTCGGATGAATTTTTGCCTGACCGTATGCGCTCAGATAGTCCCGCATTGAAAACTGAATGTGTTTTATATTCCGCCTTATGTGGTGATGGCTCGGATAAATTTTTGCCTGACCGTATGCGCTCAGATTGTCCCGCATTGAAAACTGAATGTGTTTTATATTCCGCCTTATGTGGTGAAGGCTGGGATAAATTTTTGCCTGACCGTATGCGCTCAGATAGTCCCGCATCGAAAACTGAATGTGTTTTATATTCCGCCTTATGTGGTGAAGGCTCGGATAAATTTTTGCCTGACCGTATGCGCTCAGATTGTCCCGCATTGAAAACAGAATGTGTTTTATATTCCGCCTTATGTGGTGAAGGCTCGGATGAATTTTTGCCTGACCGTATGCGCTCAGATTGTCCAGCATTGAAAACTGAATGTGATTTATATTCCGCCTTATGTGGTGAAGGCTCGGATGAATTTTTGCCTGACCGTATGCGCTCAGATTGTCCCGCATTGAAAACTGAATGTGATTTATATTCCGCCTTATGTGGTGATGGCTCGGATAAATTTTTGCCTGACCGTATGCGCTCAGATAGTCCCGCATTGAAAACTGAATGTGTTTTATATTCCGTCTTATGTTGTGAAGGCTCGGATAAATTTTTGCCTGACCGTATGCGCTCAGATAGTCCCGCATTGAAAACTGAATGTGTTTTATATTCCGCCTTATGAGGTTATGGCTCGGATAAATTTTTGCCTGACATTATGTGCTCAGATTGTCCCGCATTGAAAACTGAATGTGATTTATATTCCGCATTATGTAGTGAGAAGCTCGGGATGGTTTTGCCAGACCGTATGCTCAGATAGTCACATTATGAAAACTGAATATTGTTTTATATTCCGCCTTATGGTGAAGAAGCTCGGATAAATTTTTGCCGAGCCGTATTATCGAATTGTCGGCATTGAAAAACTGAATGTGTTTTATATTCACGCTTATGTGGTGAAAGCTCGGATAAATTTTGCCTGACCGTATGCGCTCAGATTGTCCCGCATTGAAAACTGAATGTGTTTTTATGTTCCATATGTGGTGAAGGCTCGGATAAATTTTGCCTGACCGTATGCTCGATAGTCCCGCATTGAAAACTGAATGTGTTTTATGTTCCGCCTTATGTGGTGAAGAGCTCCAATTAAATTTTGCCTGACGTATGCGCTCAGATTGTCGCATTGAAAACTGAATGTGTTTTATATTCCGCCTTGTAGGCGAAGGCTCGGATAAATTTTTGCCTGACCGTATGCGCTCAGATAGTCCCGCATTGAAAACTGAATGTGTTTTATATTCCGCCTTATGTGGTGAAGGCTCGGATAAATTTTTGCCGAGCCATGTGCGCTCGGTTTGTCCAGCATTGAAAACTGAATCTGTTTTATATTCCACGCCTTATGTGGTGAAGGCTCAGATGAAATTTTTGCCCTGACCATGTACTCAGATAGTCCCGCATTGAAAACTGAATGTGTTTTATATTCCGCCTTATGTGGTGAAGGCTCGGATAAATTTTTGACCGTATGCGCTCAGATAGTCCTGCATTGAAAACTGAATGTGTTTATATTCCGCCTTATGTGGTAGAAGCTCGGATAAATTTTGCCAGACCATGTGCGCTCAGAATTGTCCAACATTGAAAACTGAATCTGTTTTATGTTCCGCCTTATGTGGTGAAGGCTCGGATAAATTTTCGCAGACCATGTGCGCTCAGATTGTCCGGCATTGAAAACTGAATCTGTTTTATATTCCGCCTTGTGGTGAAGATAAGATAAAATTTTGCCAGACCGTATGCGCTCAGATTGTCAGCATTGAAAACTGAATGTGTTTTATATTCCGCCTTATGTGGTGAAGGCTCGGATAAATTTTTGCCAGACCGTATGCGCTCAGATTGTCCAGCATTGAAAACTGAATCTGTTTTATATTCCGCCTTATGTGGTGAAGGCTCGGATGAATTTTTGCCAGACCGTATGCGCTCAGATTGTCCAGCATTGAAAACTGAATGTGTTTTATATTCCGCCTTATGTGGTGAAGGCTCGGATAAATTTTTGCCGGACCGTATGCGCTCAGATTGTCCAGCATTGAAAACTGAATATGTTTTATATTCCGCCTTATGTGGTGAAGGCTCGGATAAATTTTTGTGAACCGTATATCTCAGATTGTCCAGCATTGAAAACTGAATGTGTTTTATATTCCGCCTTATGTGGTGAAGAGCTCGGATAAATTTTGCCTGACCGTATGCGCTCAGATTGTCCCGCATTGAAAACTGAATGTGTTTTTTTATATTCCGCCTTATGTGGTGAAGGCTCAGATAAATTTTGCCTGACCGTATGCGCTCAGATTGTCCAGCATTGAAAACTGAATCTGTTTTATATTCCGCCTTATGTGGTGAAGGCTCGGATAAATTTTTGCCAGACCGTATGCGCTCGGATTGTCCAGCATTGAAAACTGAATCTGTTTTATGTTCCTTGTATGTGGTGAAGGCTCAGATGAAATTTTGCCGAATATGCGCTCAGATTGTCCAGCATTGAAAAACTGAATGTGTTTTATGTTCGCCTTATGTGGTGAAGGCTCGGATAAATTTTTAACACAACCGTATGCGCTCAGATAGTCCCGCATTGAAAACTGAATGTGTTTTATATTCCGCCTTATGTGGTGAAGGCTCGGATAAATTTTTGCCCACAATAATAACTCAGATAGTCCCGCATTGAAAACTGAATGTGTTTTATATTCCATATGTGGTGAAGGCTCGGATAAATTTTGCCTGACCGTATGCGCTCAGATAGTCCCGCATTGAAAACTGGATATGCATATTTCCGCTTATGTGGTGAGGCTCGGATAAATTTTTGCCTGACCGTATGCTCAGATTGTCCAGCATTGAAAACTGAATCTGTTTTATATTCCGCCTTATGTGGTGAAGGCTCGGATAAATTTTTGCCTGACCATGCGCTCAGATAGTCACATTGAAAACTGAATGTGTTTTATATTCCGCCTTATGTGGTGAAGGCTCGGATAAATTTTTGCCTGACCGTATGCGCTCAGATAGTCCCGCATTGAAAACTGAATGTGTTTTATATTCCGCCTTATGTGGTGAAGGCTCGGATAAATATTTGCCAGACCGTGTGCGCTCAGATTGTCCAGCATTGAAAACTGAATCTGTTTTATGTTCACGCCTTATGTGGTGAAGGCTCGAGATAAATTTTGCCAGACCGTATGCGCTCAGATTGTCCAGCATTGAAAACTAGATATGTTTTATATTCCGCCTTATGTGGTGAAGGCTCGGATAAATTTGCCAGACCGTATGCGCTCAGATTGTCCAGCATTGAAAACTGAATCTGTTTTATATTCCGCCTTATGTGGTGAAGGCTCGGATAAATTTTTGCCTGACCGTATGCGCTCAGATTGTCCAGCGTTGAAAACTAAATCTGTTTTATATTCCGCCTTATGTGGTGAAGGCTCGGATAAGTTTTTGCCTGACCGTGTGCGCTCAGATAGTCCCGCATTGAAAACTGAATGTGTTTTATGTTCCGCCTTATGTAGTGAAAAGCTCAGATAAGTTTTGCCTGACCGTATGCGCTCAGATAGTCCCGCATTGAAAACTGAATGTGTTTTTATGTTCCGCCTTATGTGGTGAAGGCTCGGATAAATTTTGCCTGACCGTATGGCTCAGATAGTCCCGCATTGAAAACTGAATGTATGTTTTATGTTCCGCCTTATGTGGTGAAATGAGATAGAGATTTTTGCCTGACCGTATGCGCTCAGATTGTCCAGCATTGAAAACTGAATCTGTTTTATATTTCACTTTATATGGTAGCTCGGATAAATTTTGCCTGACCGTATACGCTCAGATAGTCCCGCATTGAAAACTGAATGTGTTTTATATTCCGCCTTATGTGGTGAAGAACAAGATAAATTTTGCCTGACCATGTGCGCTCGGAATGTCCCGCATTGAAAACTGAATGTGTTTTATGTTCCGCCTTATGTGGTGAAGGCTCGGATAAATATTTGCCAGACCGTATGCGCTCAGATTGTCCAGCATTGAAAACTGAATCTGTTTTTATATTCCGCCTTATGTGGTGAAGGCTCGGATAAATTTTGTGGACCATGTGCGCTCAGATTGTCAACATTGAAAACTGAATGTGTTTTATGTTCGCCTGTGGTGAAGGCTCGGATAAATTTTGCCAGACCGTATGCGCTCAGATTGTCCAGCATTGAAAACTGAATCTGTTTTATATTCGCCTTATGTGGTGAAGGCTCGGATAAATTTTTGCCTGACCGTATGCGCTCAGATTGTCCAGCATTGAAAACTGAATCTGTTTTTGTATTCCACTTATGTGGTGGGCTCGGATAAATTTTTGCCTGACCGTATGCGCTCAGATAGTCCCGCATTGAAAACTGAATGTGTTTTATATTCCGCCTTATGTGGTGAGCTCGGATAAATTTTGCCTGACCGTATGCGCTCAGATAGTCCCGCATTGAAAACTGAATGTGTTTTATATTCCATATGGTGAAGGCTCGGGTATTTAAATTTTTGCCAGACCGTATGCGCTCAGATTGTCCAGCATTGAAAACGAATCTGTTTTATATTCCGCCTTATGTGGTGGCTCGGATAAATTTTTGCAGACCGTATGCGCTCGAATTGTCCAGCATTGAAAACTGAATATGTTTTATATTTACCGCCTTATGTGGTGAAAACT
This sequence comes from Ascarosepion bandense, assembly GCA_037127315.1. NCBI lineage: Eukaryota > Metazoa > Mollusca > Cephalopoda > Sepiida > Sepiidae > Ascarosepion > Ascarosepion bandense. The sequence continues at coordinate 746,077 of JBBBDQ010002108.1, forward strand.
CGGATAAATTTTGTGAATAATATGCGCTCAAATTGTCCAGCATTGAAAACTGAATCTGTTTTATGTTCCGCCTTATGTGGTGAAGAAGCTCAGATGAAATTTTGCCAGACCGTATGCGCTCAGATTGTCCAGCATTGAAAACTGAATGTGTTTTATGTTCCGCCTTATGTGGTGAAGGCTCGGATAAATTTTTGCCAGACCGTATGTACGCTCAATTCCAGCATTAGTGATCTGTTTTATATTCCGCCTTGTATGGTGGAAAGCTCGGATAAATTTTGCCTGACCGTGTGCGCTCAGATTGTCCAGCATTGAAAACTGAATCTGTTTTATGTTCCATATGTGGTGAAGGCTCGGATAAATTTTGCCTGACCGTATGCGCTCAGATAGTCCCGCATTGAAAACTGAATGTGTTTATGTTCCGCCTTATGTGGTGAAGGCTCGAATGAAATTTTTGCCTGACCGTATGCGCTCAGATTGTCCGGCGTTGAAAACTGAATGTGTTTTATATTCCGCCTTGTATGGTGAAAAGTCGGATAGAGGTGCGCCAGACCGTATGCGCTCAGATTGTCCAGCATTGAAAACTAGTGTGTTTTATATTCCGCCTTATGTGGTGAGGGCTCGGATAAAATTTTGCCAGACCGTGTCGCATCCGGATTGTCCAGCATTGAAAACTGAATCTGTTTTGTATTTCACTTCTTATGTGGTGATGGCTCGGATAAATTTTTGGCTGACCGTTTGCGCTCAGATTGTCTCGCATTGAAAACTGAATGTGTTTTATATTCCGCCTTATGTGGTGAAGGCTCGGATAAATAACTACGGTTCTTCTCTAACTCAAGCTTGGCGGACTCTCGGTATTTGACCTGAGACTAATTCAGTAGAGAATATGTCAACGGGCAGATTTTCCTCTGGGGAATCATAGACAAGGGCTTGGAAATTTTGGGCCTAGTTTAAGCGCTCAGAATCCCCACTTTAGAAACTGTTGCATGTCACCTAAGTGGCGAGACTTGTGTAAATATCGCGAATTCCGCCAGAACTCATAATTGTCAGTCAAGGTCTGTCTTCAGTCGGGGTACGGTCTACAGGATGGGACTTCACCTAGAAATACAGAAAAAAATCTATGTTTTCTGGAAGTCGAGGCTCTGTGTACGGATAAGAGACCCGGCTGAGAAAAATAAAGGAGCATAATGCACGATCCTGCGAATGCGGTTGGCTGCGTTAATTTTTACTCTTGGTCCAATTGTATTACATCCCGTCTCAGCAGAGCGTCTATGGATATTGATGTAATGATATGGCATACACCTTAGTTCACCCCTCACAGTAATATGATTGGCTAGTCTCTGCCATAAAGACAGACTAAGGCTGAGATACCTTGGACTACACGTATTGGAACGCCTATTGAATACGCCTATTGAATAAGCCTAGGCCTAAGCATACTGTATACGACTACGACGAGTACTGGTCCATTACGGCTACTCGCTAGATTGTCCTACCCGATTACATTATCCAAAACCACTTAGCTACTTCAAATTATATATATATATATATATATATATATATATATATATATATATATACACACACACACACATATATATATATATATATATATATATCTTTCCTGGACATAGCAGGTATAAATACTCCGCGAAAACTAGAAATTGTCAGTGAATCTTTTTTTCGAGGAGAGGCTATGTCTGTAGACTGTGATTCGGATGAGAAAGTGAGACAAGCTTTGTCTGTGGGCATAGTTCCATTTGGTAAAGTCTCCGTATACGGACATGCACTCGCATGAGTAGAATAGAATTTGATGAGTAGAATAGAATTTACATCCCGTCACATCAGGAGGAATTTGGGGATAAATACTCCGCGAAAACTAGAAATTGTCAGTCAGTCTTTTTGTTTTCGGGAGAGAGTTCAACTGCGTCGGGCCAGGTATATAGATGGGAATTTGGATGAGAAAGACAGACAAGCTCTTTGTCTGTTGGCATAGTTGCACTCAATAAAGTTTCCATGTACGGACAGACACTCGCCTGGGTAGAATACAATGTCAAAATACGTTACTGTAGCATTTTTTGAATACAAAGAATGGACGGATTGGAGAATGATCCACAGGATATATCGAAAAAAGAAAAGACAAAAACATCAGAAGGACACCGAGCCTGGAGCGACAGCTTGTGGGGACAGGATATTGGAGGGTGTGGAAATCCGCAGTCGTTCATGTTTGATGGAACATTATATATAGACAAAGCAGATAGCTTAATACTTCCCTACCAATAATTTTTTTTAATCGTGTCACCCCAAGCAAGGCATTCCACTGCCACTATAGCGCAGGGGGTTACATAGAGAGATTGGGTATGGGAAATGTCAGAAGGAGGGTGGTAGACGACTTAGGATGTACATCGGGAGAGAGTTGGAGAGAGTGAGTGTGAGTTAGTGTGTTAGGAGGTGTCTATTGATCCTACATTTAAACTCATGGAGGTTGTAGCCGTCGGGGAAGCAAGCATGCGAAAGGGAATTCCACAGGCGTGAAGTGCGAGAAAAGAAGCTGTTGGAGTAGAAATTGAGGTTACATTTCATCGGTTTCACTGTAAAATGGGGGCACTAGTGATTTAAGTTCGTCAGAGCAGAAGCCATGAAAGTATTTATAGAATAGGCACAGGGATGCCACGTCACGCCGGTGAGAGAGATACTGCAGGCGGTCAGCCAAGTCAGTATCAATCACATTACAGATTCTTCGCTGTATTTCGTCAAGAACCCCGAGGAGAATTGAAAGGGCACCCGACCAGATGTGGCAGCAGTACTCAATACACGGGCGGATGGTAGATTTATATAAGTGCAGGATACATTCAGGCGGAAAGAATTTCCGGGCCATGCACAGGGAGCCGACTTTCATAGCTGCGGATTTAGAAATTGATTCGACGTAGTCATTCCACTTGAAGTCCGCTGAGAGTGTCAGGCCAAGCATCTCACACTAAAACATGACAACATCTCCACATTATAGACGTTAGAATGTAATGCTTGGTCTACTGCAAGGCAATCATTCTATGTCCGTTTCACCATAAAGCTTAACACGACATTTGGAAAATCTCTCTTCATAGATGTTTTCTAAGGGAAAAGTAGTTATCTGTATCACGTGTTTTCTTGATTGATTTTGGACACGATACTTTGTGCCTTTCAGTACTTATTCCCTACCACAACATCTTTCTCATATTGACAAAGACTAGTCTATAATTATTTTGTAAACCATTATTGACAGAGAATTACAGACTGGTGAGATAAAGTCCTAAGTTGGCCCTTGAGGCTTACATCAGAATCGACCACCGTCTACAAATTACTTCTTCACTGTTCAATGATACCGTCTGCTTCGTCTATGTATAATGTTCCATCAAACATGAACGACTGCGAATTTCCACACCCTCCAATATCTTGTCCCCACAAGCTCTCACTCCAGGCTCGGTGTCCTTCTGATGTTTTTGTCTTTTCTTTTTTCGATATAACCTGTGGCTCATTCTCCAATCCGTCGTTTCTTTGTATCCAAAAAATGTTACAGTAACGTATTTTGACATTGTATTCTACTAAGGCGAGTGTCTGTCCGTACATGGAGACTTTATTTAATATCATTTAATAAAAGAAAAGCAATTTTCCCTTTTTTTCCAATTATTATTAAGAGTCTGAAATATTTTGTTAAAAACAAAGAAATGAGTATTGAAGGGTCCCGTGATATCTGTGTTATGTTGTTAAGTATAAATGAATAACTCAACAACAGAATCAGAATATAAGTTGTATTCCGCGGAAAGACGGTTAGTATGTACAGAAGTGATTAGTAATATTTACAATAGAAAGATACAAGAGTCCAATCCGTCGTAAGACGTGTGTATACGTGGTTACTTCCGGTACGCCACCGGAAGTGTGACTAACTCTTCACTGACTCGCACTGACTCTTCAGTAACTCATTAGAGACTCTCAACGACTCATTATTTAGCTGTCCCTCCCAATAAGGGCAACATATGACACAAGGTCAGTTTATATCTGGGCTTTCCGGGCTATATGGCCCGGCCAAAACATGTCTGTCTATTTTTGCCCAGTCGTGCTTCTACCCTTCAGCGGAACCACAACTGGGTTACTACCCGAAGGCAGAGAGTCGACAGTGTCATAGTCGTAGCAGCAGTGGCAAAAGCCAAGTGCTTGTGACCCTCTACGACTGTATTTACTAGCCTTCCCACGTAGGCTGGATGTGACACATGGTCATTTTATAATGGGTATTCCCGGCCATATAGCCGGGCCAAAAAATGTCTGTCTATTTTTGCCCAGTCGTGGTTCTACCCTTCGGCGGAACCACGACTGGGTTAATGCTCTCTGCTCGGAAGCAGAGAGCGCCCTCTAGCCGAAGGCAGAGAGTTGACAGTGTCGTAGAGTCGCCAGTCTAGTGACTCTCTACGACTGTATTTACTAGCCTTCCCACGTAGGCTGGATGTGACACATGGTCATTTTATAGTGGGTATTCCCGGCCATATAGCCGAGCCAAAAAATATCTGTCTATTTTTTCCCCAGTCGTGGTTCTACCCTTCGGCGGAACCACGACTGGGTTATTGCTCTGTGCTCGGAAGCAGAGAGCGCCCTCTATGCGAAGGCAGAGAGCTGACAGTGTCGTAGAGTCGTCAGTCTAGTGACTCTGGACGACTCCCCTGTAGAGAATCCACCATTGCTATATATAGCAATGGGAACAGTCCATTTGTAGTCAAATAGGAGCGGCGCCCTAACAATCTGTCCTCTGGATGGCAGCGAATGTTGGACAATCTTCTCCAAGATGAAGAAGAGACGAAGCAACAGAAATGTGATCCTACAGAAGGATGTTGAGGATATCATGTGAGCAACAACGAGTTTTTGAAAAAGATGACAACAAAATGAAACTTATATTTGACATCCTAGGGAGTCAGTTTAAATTTCTGGGGCAGTTAATGAGGAAAGAAGATTTCGAAAACTTGATACTCAGGGTGCAGATTGAGGGAAAGACGTACGTGACATACCTGATGAGCTTGCGTAAATAGATGGTAGAACAGAGTTTGGGAGAAATTACAGTCAGAACTTATTAAGAGCTACAAGAAGATATGGAAATCTGTAATAATTTTCGTTCTAAAAGAGCACGACACTTGAAAGAAGGAATATTTCTTTTGTAGGGCAGATCAGCCGACTGATTTTAATGCTTCTAAAATCTCATCGTTTCTATCAATTTAAGACTTCAAAATTTTTCAGAAATTGTTTGTATACAGCTGCTCATATCATCAATCACACCCAGATTGTGCATAGGGCAGCAACTTTTTATTGCCGTTTCTGTAACGAACTGTTTTTTACGGGGTAGGGCTGTTAGCGGTAGACTGATTGCTAACCAAGGCTATAGAAGCCAATCTGTCCTGTTATTTAATCCATAACTGGAGAGAAGAAACGGATTAATACCTTTCCCAGGGGTATTTGTGTGTAAGTGAATGCAAGGAATTCAACTCGGCCGATTTCTCAGGCCGCCAAGAAAAGTTTAAGGATATTTTGAATTCGTCTGGAGGTTGAAGCCAATATGAGATTTTATTGAAGCCAATATGTGATTTTATTGAAGCCAATATGTGATTTTATTGAAGCCAATATGTGATTTTATTGAAGCCAATATGAGATTTTATTGAAGCCAATATGTGATTTTATTGAAGCCAATATGAGATTTTATTGAAGCCAATATGTGATTTTATTGAAGCCAGTATGATATTTTATTGAAGCCAATATGAGATTTTATTGAAGCCAATATGAGATTTTATTGAAGCCAATATGTGATTTTATTGAAGCCAATATGTGATTTTATTGAAGCCAATATGAGATTTTATTGAAGCCAATATGTGATTTTATTGAAGCCAGTATGATATTTTATTGAAGCCAATATGTGATTTTATTGAATGAATTTACCCTTTATTTAATTTATTTAAAAAAATATATTTAAAAATATATTTTGCGTAATTTTAATATATTTGCTAAAGTGATATGCCTTTGTTATTTCGATCTTTTGCGTAATTCAGACGACAATTTAACTATGTCACCATATATATATATATGTCATCCATATACAAGCCTGTTTTGCTGTATCATAGCTCATCAGTGTGGCTAGACATCCGCTTGCCTTCGGCCGAGATCAAAACTTGACTGATTTGGTGTCAGTCGGAGTCGATAGCCCCTAAGCCATAGGCCCATGGAATCAGAGAAGGGAAATTTTAGCGTGTTATGTATAAGCGGTGTATACACATGCCAGTCCCCGAAAAAACTCAATACACACATACACACACACACACACACACATACATACATATATATATATATATATATACTATAGTCATCCGCAGACAGATCTGTTTCGCTGTATCACAGCTCATCAGTACGGCTTAGACTCCCTTCGCTTCCTAATCCAGGATTGACACCCGACCGAATCGGCGTCAGTCGGTGATTCTACCCCTAAATCACGAGCGTCCGGTAGAAGAATGCAGGCTTTTTAGCGCGTATGAACACACCCAATAGCTAGAGTGATCCATTTCATTATTGAATGAGCGATGCGTATATATATATATATATATATATATATATATATATATTAATCATTTCACCCTGAGCAAGGCAGAAATGCCACAGATGAGCGGGGGGCTACATAACTGTAAAAAGATTAATTTGAAAAGAGTGAGGAGTACAAAATAGTTAGAAAGGAGCAATAGAAAGATGAGAATGCAGGTGCGATGACAGATACATAGGTGGATAGAAAGGGAAGGATATACGGGGGTGGGGAGAGAGCTAGAGTCCAGTGGTTAATAGATGAGTATTGACATTGCATTTAAATTTCTGGAGGTTGTAACCGTCGGGAAAGCAAGAATATGGCAGCGAGTTCCACAGGCGGGAAGTGTGAGAGAAGAAGCTGCAGGAGTAGAATGGTCGTCTGCATTTGGCTAACCTGACTGTGAATGGGTGGGACCCAGTTGCCAGTCTGGTTGCACGAGTAAGCACCTGTTGAGGAGGCACCAGTGACTTAAGTTCGTCCGAGCAGAAGCCATGAAAGTATTTATAGAACAGACAAAGGGAGGCCACATTTCGACGGTGGGGAAATGGCTGCAGTCGAGCCGCCAGATCAGTACCTATTGGAGCCTGTCGAGAACACTGAGGAGAACGGCAGGGGCGCGTGACCATAAATGGCAGCAGTACTCCATGCACGGACGGATGGTAGACTTGTATATATGCAGGATGGATTCATGTGGAAAAAACATCCTGGATCGACATAGTGACCCAACCTTCTTAGCAGTAGAGTTAGCTATGGATTCAATATAGTGGTTCCATTTGAGGTCTGAGGAGAGAGTAAGGCCGAGGAGGCGTAGTGTGTTGCTCTCAGGGAGAATTGCTTGGTCCATGCTTATGGGAGGCAGGAGAGGTTGCATGTGATGGTTGACAGACAACAGCTTGGTCTTAGACGCTTTGAAGTTAACAAGCCACTTCTTGCCCCAATTCACCACAGAATGTAGATCCCGTTCAAGGTCAGCAGCGAGATTATGTCTGTCACGACAGGTTTCTTACTGGTGCGGGAGTATATTGTGGTGTCTTCTGCGTAGATGCCTACTTGAGAACTGATCTCATCTGGGAGGTCGTTGATGAAAATAAGGAAGAGCGTCGGGCCAAGGATAGAGCCCTGTGGGACACCAGCATTCGTGCTGTAGGATGAAGAGGCATGCACATTCAAAACGACCTTCATTTTGCGGTTATTTAAAAAAGATTGGATTAGGTAAAGCAGGCGGCCGGTAGTAGTGTAAACCCCGTAGCTTGCATAGGAGGCTAGAGTGTCAAACACTGTCAAAAGACTTGGAGATGTCCAGAGCAACAGCGCAAGCCTCGTCAGACTCATCAAGGGCCTGGATCATGTACTCCGTTACGGTTGTTAGAAAGTTGGCCGTGGACCTGGCAAAGCGGAAGCCATATTGCCTGTCAGAGAAGAGTTTATGGGCAGTAAGATCTTGAACTATTTCAGCACTGATTATGGGCTCGAATACTTTCGCGAATATCGGTAGAAGACTGATAGGACGATAGTTGGATGGGTCCGAGGGTTCACCACAATTCTTAAATACAGGAACGACTGAAGAGAACTTCCAACATGCAGGAAAGCAGGAAGCAGAAAGGGAGTAGTTAAACAGTTTAGAGAGGACAGGGGAAAGTTCAGGAGTACACCTCTTAAGGACTATCACCGGAATTCCATCGTCTCCACTCGCCTTATGGGGGTCGAGTTTTGAAATGACTCGCGATACTACTGTCGGGGTAATATATACGTCGTGCAGTTTGGCCTCAGTTCTAATTGAGAAGCTGGATGGGTGTACTCCAGATGAGTCAAATGTGGAGTTGCATGAGAATCTGCGGGTAAAGCACTCAGTTTTCTCCGCAGATGACGCGAGAACCTCAAATTCATGGATTAAAGGAGGTATTGAGGATTTGCTATTGTTAGGCACTCGTTTGCAAATCCTCCAGTAGTCCTTGGAGCCAAACTTGCGGTCAGCTATGCGCTGTCGCATTCTCTCAGCAAACAACCGTTTGGCGTCATTTAGGGTTCTCTTGCACTCATTGCGAGCAGACGTTAACAGGCGCCTATTGTGATCAGATGACTGTCTCCGGAATAGACGGAAGTAATGGTTCCTGTGGGCAATGGCGGTTGAGCAGGCAGGAGAGAACCACGGAGAGGAATGAGGTTTTAGGCAATACTTCCTGGTGGGTATGAAGGCATCAATGCCAGCTTTTAAAAATGACGAGACCTCAGAGGCGCAGTCATCAGCTGATAGATCGAACACTTTTCCCCAAGGGACGTTGCAGAGGAAATCGCGAAAGGCATCCCAGTCAGCTTTTTGGTATAGGTAGGAGTTCCTATAGGTAGGGGGCTCCAGGGGGGAGTGAGAGTGGAAAGAAATACTGAGAGAGACTACAGCGTGGTCGGAGTTGCCGAAAGGGCATGTATATATATATATATATATACAAAGAAAATTGGATAGATATAAAAGATGGCTTATATGTTCACCACATCGAATTTTAATTTCAATAATTCACAGACTAAACGCAAATTTAACAGCAGCTATTTTCCGATTAAGTACAAGCGTGGGCTGAAATGTTTAGAGGCTGACAATGAAAGTGTGACGCTAGAGCTTTGAAACAATGCATACATTAATTTCAACTCTTCTTATTAATAACTGCATTGTTTCTTTCCAGGTAAAATGACATCTGACTCTTCAAAGATGATTTCAAATGTAACTAGTAGCGAGATCATTGCCAATAGTTACCTGAAAAGTTCATAGGTGGACTCTGATGCTATGATGATAGAGCTGTGAAATCTTGCATGCATAAATTTCAACTCTTCTTATTAATAACTGCATTGTTTCTTTCCAGGTAAAATGACATCTGACTCTTCAAAGAAGATTTCAAATGTAACTAGTAGCGAGATCATTGCCAATAGTTACCTGAAAAGTTCATAGGTGGACTCTGAGGCTATAATGATAGAGCTGTGAAATCTTGCATGCATAAATTTCAACTCTTCTTATTAATAACTGCATTGTTTCTTTCCAGGTAAAATGACATCTTACTCCTCAAAAAAAATTTCCAATGAAACTAGTAGCGAGATCCCTTGAAAATTAAAAGAAAAATGTGCTCGTTGTGTTGTCAAATGCCTGCAGAAAAAAGGTTTAGCCCCCAAGGACACTAACCCTAACATGTTTATTACATTACTAGATTTATCAACAGTGCAAAAGTGATCAGCTAAATTTCGGAGTGACACTGTCGATGTCCTGCAACTGTCATCACCGAAAAAAATATTGATCGTCTTCACTATATGGTGATGGATGACAGGTGATTACCCATTAATACAATGGCCAATGCTATGATCATAAACCGTGAGACAGTTGAACATTTTCTGCACAATGAACTTAACACGATTAGGTTTTCTGCTTCATGGGTGTCATGTCTTCGTACACCTGATATAAAGAGCACCAGGCGTAGAAAAATTAACGTTTTTGGCGGTATATCAACCTGGTGTACTAACAATCCGTTTATTCTCTTTCGTTTTTTTTTCTAATTCTAATTTTTTCATATAGTTTAGCCAATTTAATATAGATTTTGTTTTGCTGTCACTTTTCTTATTAGGTTTTCTGGGTATGACCGTAAACTGCAATAAGGAAGTTGTGAGGAGGAAGGAACCACCTCTTAATTGCTGTTGTTCCCAGGTCCACCCTGACCTGGAGTGCTAGCACTTGCTAGGGTCATGTTATGGTGCCCTCCTATGAGGAATGAACTTTTCCTCTTATTATATATACTTACCTGCGTAACTTCTTGGATGAGTAGTTAAGGGGCAGTTAACAAAAGCTATTAACGAGAGCAGTTAACGAAGCAGTTGTCGATAGCAACTAGTCAGGCAATAAGCAACGTAATATTATATTCGGACTTATTTATTTCTAGTTACTTATTAGCAACACTTCCTTTGAGTATCTTGTTTCTTGTTATACTAATACACTATTTTGAATCTACCTTCTTGTTCCGTGTCTTACGTCAAAAACCGGTCACTACAACTTTGCGGCAAAGTTTCGCCACAACTCCACAACAAATTGACGAGAAAGATCCACAACGGGTCCCAGCTATGGGCAAATAGTTAATTCTCAAACTGGCCTCAAAACTCTATGAATGTATAAAAATAGACTTTTATCAGGAAGAGACAACTGAAGTTCCTGGGACACGCAATGAGGAAGGAGAGCCTGATACTGACTGGCCAGATAGAAGGAAAGAGAGACAGAGGAAGGCAGCGGATAACATATCTGCAGGGCCTGATCAGGTGGTTGACGGAACGGGGGTTGATAGGAGTAACGGGAGCTAACATATTGGAGCCACAAGGGATAGGGAGACGTGGAGAACCATGATAGCCTACGCCTTGAAAGGAAAGAGCACATAGAAGAAGAAGATACATAAAAATAGACTTTTATAGAAATATGGATGTGCGTTGTGGTACACTGGATATCGGCTCGGAACGAGAAATCGGGGAACCGAGTTCGAATTCCAGTTGAATTCATTGCATTCTCTTACGCGCAAATACCCTTGTCTCTTCCCTCCAGTTATGGGCTAAATAATAGGACAGATTGGGATCTATAGCCTTGGCTGGCAACCAGTCTACCGCAGAAAGAATTTTCAACCTACTGCGGGATAATCTTCTGCCCAGTCAGTCATGTCTCCTTCGAGACATGATCGCCCAAGCGTGTATCATGTATGGTACTTAACTGACTGATACATAAAATTAGAGTTTTATAGAGAAATATAGATTTTTCAATTTCTACCAACAATACATTTTTGAAGGGAAAATTTATTACCATAACACATTTTTGAGGAGAAAAAAATCATTGCCATTTTTGAAGAGAAAATATATTATCAGTAGTACATTTTGAATACAAAAGTAGAAGACATCTTCAGCTTTCTAAAATTAAAAAAAAATAAAATTCGATCACGATAAAATAATACCTTAAAATCTTACATTTTTTGGCATTAAATAAACCACGGAGGTTAATATGCCGTTAAACAAAACTCAAACTCAGACTTTGTTATTAGTTATCGTGAGCTGTGATAAAAGATCTACTAGCAATGGTGAAATTTTGTAAGATCCAGGGCGCAGTTTTATTGAGAAAGACATGGCGATGAAGGCACTATCGAAACATTTTCGGGAATTGTTGTTGCCATTAAAATTTCCCGCACCCCTCGTTCGTGAGCGTGTGTAGTCGTATCAACTTAACAATTTTATTCCGATGAAATCGTAAAGGAGGAAACGAGACTCTCGAACGATAGTTCCACATTGTCACACATTGTCCTCCGATAATGTTCCTGATACATACAAATTTATATATAATTATCTCATATATATTGTAATTTTGTTATTACAATGGTTTATAAAAGTATAATATTACTACACAAAAATTTTCATGTTTCACAACAAAACTGTTTCTCTTCAGGTGATAAGTTAAAATAGATGGTGAAAATAATTTATTTTGAAAATATAAGATGAATACTTTTTTTTTTAATCATTTCACCCCGAGCAAGGCGGAAACGCCACTGATGTGCAGGGGGTTACATAAATCTAACAAGATTAATTAGAAAAGAGTGAGGAGTACAAACTAGTTAGAAAGGAACAATAGAAAGCTGAGAAAGCAGGTGCGATGACAGATACATAGGTGGAGAAAGGGAAGGTTATACAGGGGAGGGGAGAGAGCTAGAGGCCAGTGGTTAATAGATGAGTATTGACTTTGTGGGGACAAAAAATAAAAAGGACCGGAAAGGGGTAATCTGCCCTTGGGCAGTGTAGGATTGGGAGTGAGCCTTTGGACAAGGAGGTGAACGGTAGCGTTGAAAATTTCCAACATGAGTTGAGCTACAAGAACACTAATTCCACCACCTTTTGGTGAGTCTTATAAACTCTAAATATTTCCGATTGATGTAAATGTTTTTGTCTTATATTCGTTGACTATTTGGCCTGTAATAAATGTGTAAATGTACCTTGGGTTTAGTTTCCTTTCATGTTGTTTTAGTTTTAATAACTTACTTTAGAACTAACAGATGTTTATTTAGAAAATTAGGGACTGGTAGTTGGAGAAAATGGTTTAGGTGTGTCAATATTGTTCAATCAAAATTGAGAATTATGTAACCATGGAGATTTAATATTTGGGTTATGTAAGGAGCAGGATGGCTGGGATGTAGACATGTCATTTTTTAATTTTGTCTGGGTAAGATACATAGTCAGATCTTAGATTTTTTAAAATGTTTAGACAAAAATTTTTAACAGGTGGTTGGATTTTAATTTTTTTAATTTAATAATAGATTTATTTACTAATCTCTATGGGTAAAGTGGATAGAATATTTAGGTTGGAATTTAAATTAAATAATTATGGGATACTTAGTTATATTGTATTAAGAACAACAATTAGGTATTGTGTGGGTCATTTATTTTATTAAAATAATTTTCATTTTTTATTTATGTTAGAGTATAAGTTATAAATGAGACATTGTAATTAATTATATTTTAAAGAAAATTATTTTGTCTGAGTAAGAATGTGCGTTGTGGTACAGTGGATATCAGCTCGGAACGAGGAGCCGAGTTCGAATTCCAGTTGAATCCATTGTATTCACTTACGCGCAAATACCCTTGGGAAAGGTATTAATCCGTCTCTTCCTTCCAGTTATGGCTTAAATAGCAGGACAGATTAGGTTCTATAGCCTTGGCAGGCAACCAGTCTACCGCAGAAAGCAATGGCAACCTACTGCAGGATAATCTTCTGCCCAGTCAGTCATGTCTCTTTCGAGACATGATCGCCCAAGCGTGTATCACGTATGGCACTTAAATGACTGACTGAAGGTACATAGTGGGATCACACAATATATATATATATATATATATATATATATATATATATATATATATATATATATATTTGTAACATACAACGTGTGTTATCACTTGCAATACCCTGTTTTCATCAGCCGCCGACCAGGGACCGCCACCCCTGGCACCACCAGCAGCGTTTGGCACCAGGCTGGGTATGAAGATAAACTTGTTCATTGTCCATCTTGCATATTCTCAGAAAGACAAAAATAAAACGATCGTTCCTCTTTGCAGTTTGTATCGGCAATGAAATTATATATATATATATATAAGAGACAATGAATGTCATGATTAAACATAATAGACATTCATTGTCTTTTATATTTAACAGTATAGGTTTAGAACGGCTCATGATTAAACATAATAGACGTTCATTGTCTCTTATATTTGACAGTATAGGTTTAGAACAACTCATGATTAAACATAATAGACGTTCATTGTCTCTTATATTTAACAGTATAGGTTTAGAACGGCTCATTATTAAACATAATAGACGTTCATTGTCTCTTATATTTAACAGTATAGGTTTAGAACGGCTAATTATTAAACATAATAGACGTTCATTGTCTCTTATATTTAACAGTATAGGTTCAGAACGGCTCATGATTAAACATAATAGACGTTCATTGTCTCTTATATTTAACAGTATAGGTTTAGAACGGCTCATTAATAAACATAATTGACGTTCATTGTATCTTATATTTGACAGTATAGGTTTAGAACGGCTCATTATTAAACATAATAGACGTTCATTGTCTCTTATATTTAACAGTATAGGTTTAGAACGGCTCATTAATAAACATAATTGACGTTCATTGTATCTTATATTTAACAGTATAGGTTTAGAACAACTCATGATTAAACATAATAGACGTTCATTGTCTCTTATATTTAACAGTATAGGTTTAGAACGGCTCATTATTAAACATAATAGACGTTCATTGTCTCTTATATTTGACAGTATAGGTTTAGAACGGATCATTATTAAACATAATAGACGTTCATTGTATCTTATATTTAACAGTATAGGTTTAGAACGGCTCATTATTAAACATAATAGACGTTCATTGTCTCTTATATTTAACAGTATAGGTTTAGAACGGCTCATTATTAAACATAATAGACGTTCATTGTCTCTTATATTTAACAGTATAGGTTTAGAACGGCTCATGATTAAACATTATAGACATCCATTGTCTCCTTTATTTAACAGTATATGTTTAGAAAATTATCTGCTGCTTCGATACACTAAATATATTTATATATATATATATATAGGAAAAATATATGACAAGGTGGAAAAAATTTACCTGTGACGAGTTTCGTCCTTCATAATTTAATCGGACTAAATGTCAGTACCACTGCACATTCGCACGACAGAGGGATGATGAGGATTTTAGAAGTTTTGGAATTATTGTAAAATTTACGTAAAATGCACAGGAAAAACCTTAAAGAAATCACCCCATGTATTTTGTTTTTCTTTCTCTCTATCTTCGCAACTGTCTTCACACCTGTGTTCCCGTCCTTCTCTTGCCCTTTTTCTGACACCCACCGTAACTGGTCCATCTTTCTCTTCACTCTCATTCTGTCTAAACTTTTACTCTTAAGTAGCTCTCTGCGCATCAATGGCGGTACCACCTTGCTTGGGGTGAAATGATAATATATATATAACTTTTCCGTTACACCCAGTGGTGTGTAGGGCGGCGTTTTTGCTGTTTCCGTAAAAAACTATTTTTTATTGGCAGGGTTGTTAGCCCTGCGTCCAACCTTCCTTTCTTGGAGGAAGGTGATTTACTCGGCGTAGCATAGACGTAACACACTGACGAAAGTAAGGGGTACCCAGTGAGGATCGAACTCACTACCCAGTTATAATGATTCTAGCGAGACGAGCTTGTTAACCATTACACCACGCCTAATATATACAAAATAACCAAAACAGTTCTGTCCGTTTTTTGATTACTCATTGAATGAAGTTGAAATTTATACGAAATGCGTGTAGCAATTGTTTTCAAATTCGGACAGCCGAAAGTAGGAACGTTATAAAAACACGCGCACCGTGCCCGGCCATCAGTTATAAGCCGGACAGCTGAGACAAGGATAGAAGTGTCTAAAGATCTCGTTCGGGCTGTTTGCTTTACGACTTCAACGTCGCCGCATAGGTCAAGCCGTTAGGGATAGTGCAGTGGATGAACGTACTGCACTCGTTGGTTTCGAAAATTCAAGTCAGGAGATTTGTCTCTCCATGATGAATCTCGCAGTGGACGACCACGGGTCTTCAATGACGGAGTCCTGAAGGCGGCTATTGAAGAGGACAGTAGTCTAACCCTGTAGGGCCATTCGTATCATATTTGATACAGTATGAAAACAAGCCTTGAAAGAAATATTTTCCTGAAAAATTTTTTAAGAGAAATATTTTATAAATTTCAAATGAAAGCAGTACTGACTGCTCAGTCAATGAATACCAAATATTTCCTTATAGGGAAATACCAAATGTTTCCTTATAGGGAAATACCAAATGTTTCCTTATAGGGAAATACTGTATCAAATATGATACGAATGGCCCTAGAGGGCTAACGTGTGTTGAACTTGCAAGACAGTTCAACGTTTCCGATGAAACAGTTAGGCTTCACCCGCACCGCCTAGGTAAGACGTATAAACTAAGCAAGTGGGTTCTGCAAACGCTGTTGGAGGTCCACATGGAACAACGAGTGGGAGCCTGCGTACTGTATCCTTATTCAATCGAGTGCTTACCAGTGATGAAAAGTGGGTTCTGTACGAAACTCCCAAGGATGCTCTCCCTCACACCGCAAGACCGCCTATGGACCCACGCAAGATTATGCTTTGTTTCTGGTGGACAGGTCGTCTAGTAGTTCATTATGAACTGCTACCAACGGGTCAAACGGTCACTGGAGACCTATACTCGCAGCAATTGAAACGTGTGTAACGGGTATTACACCAGAAGGAGCCAGCACGGATTTCTCTGCATCAAAACCCACCGAGTTCTACCGCAAGGGCATTGACAGCTGGAGGCATGTTGGCAGAAGATGCTGGATGTCGATGGCGATTACTTCAAAGACTGAATATAAGTTACACATACTGTGAATCGTTTTCTTTTTTCTTTAAAAACGGACAGAACTTTTTTGGTTACCTTGTATATATATTTCATAGTTTGCACGTTCCTCCGATCACAGATATTCCGATTTTCATCTGTGGACCAGCTAAAACAACTGTTTATGCAATAATTTATGCGTAAATCCCCTCATTTTATAAAAATGTAAATTTGTAAATAAAATGTTTGGAATGTAGCTTTTTGTTTCCATAATCTTTTAGATTGTAGTATTGGTAACCTTAAGTGGTAGGAGTTTAAAATCTATCTGTAAAAAAAAATTTCTTGTTAAAGATTTTTAAGTGGTCTTAAATTTTTGATTAGGAGTGTATAATAATGATTTTATATAATGATTTTTACGCATTATTTTTTTACAGGTTTTTATTAAAATAGGTTAAAGGTCACTGAAGAAGCGAATTCAATTCGCAGAAATGATCATTCGATCATAAATTTTTATTTTTTATATGTAAAAAACATACTAGCTCTGTTAAATAATTTCATTTACACTGATCCCTCCTGGCTGGATGATTTTTAATATTTAATTTTAACAATTAATATCAGTGGGATTTTGTTCGTGGGGATTTTACCATCAAGCTGCTTTCTTTTGGACATATATATATATATATTCCATTTGTAAACGAGTTATTACGCGACCTAGGTTTCTACCATGAGTGGTGTTATCAGGCGATTTTCAATAACTGATTTTACCGTTAACCGTTTTTTTTAAAGAACGCTCACGTAACAGTGTTTTTTTTTTGAACGCTCACATGGCAGGGGATTTTTTAACGCGCAATTTTTGAAATTACAAGAAATTATAACGTTCAAAAATTCCCTGCCACGTGAGCCTAAAAAAAACAATAAAAGACCACCATTACCTCAGCGTTCTTGAAAAAAAAACAAAAAAAAAATACAGTAAACGGTAAAATCAGTTATTGCAAATCGTCTGAAGACACCACTCATGGTAGAAACCTAGGTCCCGTTTACAAATGGAAAATATTCAAAAGTTCTACAATATAATTGTATTGAACACTTTTAGATAAAATGTGCATTGGTCTAATTACCAAAATCTAAGTAATTAAACAATCAATCAATATATATATATATATATATATATGAATGAATAAATATATATATATATATATGTTAAATAAATATCAGTTTAAAATGCGTACTCCAGCGTATAAATATTCGACAAAGTTAACTGATTTTAAATGGTGAATAGATATCGAATACTGATTATATAGAATAATTAAAATCTATTTTCTTCTGTGTCTCAGGTCGTCTTTATCGTTTGCTTTGTTTATTATTGTCCTCTCAAGAAGTGCGATCTCGCTTAATCTCGTTCTTTCACGCTTCTTCTGTTTCACTGATTTGTCCACCCAACAAAGTAACGAAATAAAAAAAAAACTTTTGGTTCAAACGTTAAACAAAGCTCCAGACAGGCAGACAAAGGATCAATATCGATTTCTGTCCATCAGTGAAAATAAATCAATCAAACTTGTATTGGCTTTTTTTATATTTCAAACGTTACAATCCTTTTTTGACATTTCTTTACAGTGATCTATTATCAAGGACTTTGATAAAGTGGTTGGTCGTCAGTGATTTGCCAGCAAGTGATTATCTGCTTCCCATGGCTTTGTTTAGCATCTAGTAAAGCGGTGAAAAAAAGGTTTGAAGAAGATTATGTTAAGTTTATCTTCCAACAGGGGAGGGCCTACTTGTGTAGAAAATAAAAATTCTACCACTTGCAAGATTTTCAAGACGCTTTTGTCTCCAAGGGGAAAATACGTAACTAGTTCAGCTACCACTCTTATCGGTTAAAAGACAATTCCCTTTAACTAAGCAAAAATACTCGAATTTTTTTCGTATGGGAAAACGTTTTCAGAATTACTGAATCTTTGTATTTAGTTATTTAAGTGCCATACGTGATACACGCTTGAACGATCATGTCTCGAAAGAGACATGACTGACTGGGCATTCGGTAGACATTTGGCAGACTGGTTACCAACCAATCTATAGAACCCAATCTGTTTTGCTATTTAACCCATTGCTGGAGGGAGAAGCGAGGGATTAATACCTTTCCCGAGTGCATTTGCGAGTAAAAGAATGCAACCATCTAAAAGAAAACAAACATCTAGAATTCCAAAGAAAGCAAACATCTAGAATTCCAACCCGGTTCCCTAATTTCTCGTTTCGATCTGACATCAACTGCAGCACAACGCACATCTTAGTAGTACACAAATTATTATTTCTCGAAAATAAACCAACCAGAGAAATAAAGATAGTTCACCTTCGCATATTTAATTACACACTTCTAACAAAGAGAAAAGACGTATTTTGTTAACAACTGAACCGGCTTCTTTCTTTTGTTATCATGTTCCCCACACAGGAAATAAGTCATAATGGTTCTTTACATTTTCTTCTCTCCCGTTGCCTCTCAGCAACGTTTGCTTCATCACCATCCCTCTTTGTACAGACTTACAGCCATATCACGTCGAAACATGTTTCTCATACGATCATCAAAGTTAAGCAATGTCGAACCTTGTCAGTATCTAGATGGGTTACCTCTTAGGACTACCATTGTGGCTGCCGCCAACTTACCCTAGAAAATAGAGCTGAATTCTTGTTGCGACCAGATCCCATTTTGTAAAATCAGCAGGTTCGTTTCTCGGCAAAGGCAGCCCTGTATTCTATTATCAGTGGCTTTGTCACCCCTTAGTATAATATCACCAGACAAATTAGTACCCTTCCTCGTCCTATACTGCTATAAATGGTTGAACACTCGCTTATACTTCCGGCGTAGGAATACACAGTCATTGTTCTCAGGCCAAAAGCCTAAAACAGCCTTTTCAGCTCTGGAAGGCAAAGTGGATGGTCACACCCTAGTTTTTCTCCCTGCTATTAGACACTGGCTTTAGTTAACGGACGCTAGTAATGTGTCAGAAAAGATAAAGTCTAAATAATTCATTTACTCAAACACACCAGGTAGATTCCATTGTTTATCTCTATCCCTCTTGCCATAAATCTGTCCTGTGAGTATCCAATTTTCTGAGTCTTCTTTCCTCATTATTTGGCATAGAGATTTCAGCTGCCTCTTCCTGATGTTAAATATAAGTGTCATTTTCGTTTTCATGACATGTTCGGTCCATCGAATTCTCAGCATCCTTCTGCTGAATAACTTTTTCTGTTGTTTCAAATTGCTTTTACAGGTTGTCCTGGTCCCGGGTATGACCGTAAACTGCATCAGGGCTTTGATTGGGAGGTGGTGAGGAGCATGGAACCACCTCTTAATTGCTGTTGTTCCCAGTTCCACCATGACCCAGAGTGGTAGCACCTGTTAGAGTTCCAGCTATGGGCAAATAGTTAGCCCTCCAAACTGGGATCAAAACACTATGAAAGTATAAAAATAGATTTTTATAGAAAAGTATACAATTATGAAGGAAAAATATTACTAACAATGCAGTTTTGAAGAAAGAAATATTGTCATAATATATTTTTGGAGGGAAAAATATTACCAGAAATCCATTTTTGAATACAAAATTAGAAGACTTTTTCAGTTTCTAAAATTAAAAAAAAGCATTTAATCCAAATCTGACTAAATCAACCTTCTTACTATAAATGAACAGTAATAAATACCTTAAAAACTTTTTGGTATTAAATAACCCACAGAGGTGTTGATATGCCTTTAAACAAAACTCAAACTCAAACTGTCCGACATTCACTGAGAATTGATATTGCGCAATAGTTTAGTTCACATCCATTTTTCTTTGTTTCCTCATACTTTGCTCATATCTTGAAAAGCATCTTTTGCTGTCCAATTTACCTTCGGATTTCAATGTCATTTTCGTCATTTTTTAAAACACTTCTTCCCTACATTGAGATTGTTGTACTTATTTTGGCATGTTCAAATTGTTATACATAAATGTATACATAGATGTTTGAACAAAAATAGAAGACACCGATCATTTCTGGATTCACTCTCTAACAAAATCTTTATCATGATATCATCAAATAATCGCAATGTCAGACATTACTTGTAGATCTTAATATATTCTATCTTGTTATTTCTCTTAAAACCTTTTCTGACATAGATTAAGACCATCCCTTCTATCTTCTTGCAATTGATATTTAGTCCTTTATCTAAAATTATTTATAAATGGAACTTTGACTCTGTGTGTGTCTGTGGGTGTGTCCGTTACCTATAGACTCCGAAACGGCTGAACCGATTTTCGTGAAAATTTGCACAGTTGTACTATAGGTGTCTGCGAGTTGTTCTTACCTAGGTTTTGTGTCGAGGTACCCCGATAAATATCGAAAATTGATAATCGAAAAAATCGGGTTATAGAAGGAGTGGTCCGATTTTAATTAAATTTCATACACTCATAGACAAAGGCATAAGAACGATATTCAATAGTTTCAAGGTTGCAGTTCTTACAATAGCGCAGAAAATCGATAATATATAAATATAAAGGGCAAGATGCTTGTGTGTGTATCTGTTTATCTGCCTGTATGTCTGTATTTTGTTCAGCCCTTTTTATTTTAGTTTTTACTTCGGGTTTCGCTCTAAGTAGGTATAATTGTAGTTCTTAGTCTCAGCCATGATACCATTTACTTAGAGGTCTTATTTAGCCTTCAAAATTCAGTTTACGATGAAAAAAGCTTATTTGATATCGATACGAGGAAATCAAAATTTGACTGACATCCATTCATTTTTCTTTCAGTCTACGTTTTCGCTTTAACTGGAAACAACTATTTAGTCTTTCGTGCCAACGTCCAAAGTGTCTGAGCTCGAAGACCATGGATTAGTTTTAAAGTTTTCATTACACCAGAGCAACGCCGATCTATACTGCTAGTATATATATATATATATATATATATATATATATATATATATATATATATATAATAGGTGCGATTTGTAAATTGTCGCAATTATTTTATTATTTCAAATATTCTTTAGGCTGAGTCTGAGCTACAGGACCATGGATTAGTTTTAAAGTTTTCATTACACCCGAGCAACGCCGATCTATACTGCTAGTATATATATATATATATATATATATATATATATATATATATATATATAATAGGTGCGATTTGTAAATTGTCGCAATTATTTTATTATTTCAAATATTCTTTAGGCTGAGTCTGAGCTACAGGACCATGGATTAGTTTTAAACCTTTCATTACACCCGAGCAACGCCGATCTATACTGCTAGTATATATATATATATATATATATATATATATATATATAATAGGTGCGATTTGTAAATTGTCGCAATTATTTTATTATTTCAAATATTCTTTAGGCTGAGTCTGAGCTACAGGACCATGGATTAGTTTTAAACCTTTCATTACACCCGAGCAACGCCGGGTTATACTGCTAGTTAAATATACTAACATTTATTAAATATGAAAGTCTGTGATCTAATAAGGTGAAGTTTGATTTTCTTTAAACTGAATCAACTCTTATTGTAACACGTCTTACAAAATACAACATTTCTTTTTATTTCAGAGCGCCATTGCAATTTCAAAATTTTACAGTTGACATTCGTGAAAAATATTTTTAGTTTTTGTACAGCAAAAAAAAAAAAAAGAATATCTAAGATTTTGAAATTGGGTTTGGCTCTGATTATTTCTGTTGTAAATATTTTTCTTATTTACGACATTCCTTGGTTTGTATATAACATAGAAAAAAGCGGCCATTTTAGATATTTTTGATTAAAAACATATCTGCAGAATCCAGTCTTTTGTTTAAAATAAAAACAAAATAGATAAAAATAAAAGTGAAAATAAATAATGAATTTAAAAATAAAGATTAAAAAATAGAAACTGGAGAATACCAAAACCATATGCTTCTTGATTCGAATGATTGTTATATATTTGTTCGTGGCGTATTATAAGGCTATCTTCATCTCAGTAGTACTATGAGACGCTGAGACGAGGTATCTCATCAAGTGACGAGACGAGGTCTCTTAGGCGCTGTGACGAGGTTTCTCATCAGGCGCCCAGACGAGGACTCTTAGGCGTTGTGACGAGGTCTCTCATCAAGCACCGAGACGATATCTCTCATCAGATGCCGTGACGAGGTCTCTCATCAGGCGCCGAGACGAGGTCTCTCATCAAGCGCCGAGACGATATCTCTCATCAGGGGCTGTGACGAGGTCTCTCATCAAGCGCCAAGATTAGGTCTCTCATCAGGCGTCGAGACGAGATCTCTCAAGCGCTGTGACGAGGTCTCTCATCAGGTGCCGAGAGAAGGTCTCTCATTAAGCGCTGTGACCAGGTCTCTTATCAAGCGCCGATACGAGGTCTCTCATCAAGCACCAAGACGAGGTCTCTCATCGGCCGCCGAGAGGAGGTCTCTCATTAGGCGCTGGGACCAGGTCTCTCATCAAGCACCGAGAGGAGGTCTCTCATCAAGCACCGAGATGAGATATCTCATCAGGCGCTCTGACGAAATCTCAAATCAGGCGCCGAGACGAGGTCTCTCATCAAACGCCAAGACGAGGTCTTTCAACAGGCGCTGTGACGAGATCTCTCCTCAGGCGCCGAGACTAGGTCTCTCATCTAGCACCGTGACGAGGTCTTTCATCAGGTGCTGTGACGAGGTCTCTCATCAAGCGCCAAGACGAGGTCTTTCATCAAGCGCTGTGACGATGTCTCTCATCAGGCACCGTGACGAGTCTCTCAGACGCCGTGACGAGGTGTCTCATCAAGCACCGAGACGATATCTCTCATCAAGTACTGGGACGAGGTCTCTCATCAGGCGCCGAAACGAGATCTCTCAAGCGCTGTGTCGAAGTCTCTTATCAGGCGCCGAGACGAGGTCTCTCATCAAACGCCGAGACTAGGTCTTTCATCAATCACCGTGACGAGATCTCTCATCAGGCACCGAGATGAGGTCTCTCATCAAGCACCGTAACGAGGTCTCTCATCAGGCGCCGTGACCACGTTTCTCATCAGGCGCCAAGGCTATGTCTCTTATCATGCACCTAACCAAGGTTATCGTGGAGGTTTGCTATTGTGTCCAACGAGGAGTTCCGCCAGAGTACGTTTGGAGCTGTGTCCATTGATTTGTTCACGCCTTAAGACCAGAATCGTCCGCAAACTTGTCACGCCCTCTCAGCAGACTACGCAGCCGTTGGGAAGACGTTCTCTGCCAAGACTTCCATCAGGTTAATCTGGCGCCTGAAAAGGCTTGTAGGGTTATTAATTGTCAATTGTTGCCGAGCCCTTAGCTGTCAGTGAAGTTGTGAATGAATTTTCGGCGCTCTACACTCTTGTCAGGTTGATGACTGAAATTCTCGAGTGATAGGTCGCCGTCAACCGGTCTCCTCACCAACAATTCTAGTTTATAATTTCGGAATTTTATAACTTCAATTTAATTTTTGCACCCCTCATTTTGCCACAATAATTACAGCATAAGAATATATATTATATAAATACACGCACCCAATTTCCCACACCCCATAAATAATGTACAACACCCTCCAGTCAGACAACCACGAAAAACAAAATATAATTTTTTAGTCCTCACCCCTACATCGGGGATAATATTTATATATATATATAACAATTATGATATATATATAATATACTAGCAGTATAGCCCGACGTTGCTCGGGTGTAATGAAGGCTTTAAAACTAATCCATAGTCCTGGAGCTCAGACTCAGCCTAAAGAATATTCGTGTGAAGCTTGGTGAGAATCTGATAAAAATTGTGGATTTGTATAAAGGACATACAGACAGATAAACAGACAAACACACAAACATCTTGCCTTATATATATATATATATATATATATATATATATATATATATATATATATATATATATATTATCGATTTTCTGCACTATTGTAAGAACTACAATCTTGAAACTTCTGAATATCGTTTCTTATGTCTTTGTTTATGAGTGTATCAAATTTGATTAAAATCGAACCACTCCTTCTATAACCGGATTTATTCGATTATCGATTTTCGATATTTATTGGAGGTACCTCGACACAAAATCTAGCTAAGAACACTCGCAGACGCTTATAGTACAATGTGTGAATTTTCAAGACAATCTGTTCAGCCGTTTCGGAGTCTATAGGTAACAGACACACACACAGATACACACACACAGACAAAGTTCCATTTATTAATAAGTTTAGATGAATAAATATATATAGATAATCTCCCTCACCCTCTTGACAAATTTCTAACACCAATTTTTAACATTTTTACACCAATTTTGCTATAAATACGCTGAAATATCACTCGAGAACTTCAGTCATCAACCTGATGAAGGCGTAGAGCGCCGAAAATTCGTTCGCAACTTCACTGACAGCTAAGGGCTCAACAACAATAGACAAATAACCAAACAATTCAACAATACTGCACAAAAGAAATATGGATACGTTGAACAACTGCAGGATGTTACAGAAATCGCTTTCACAACTATCGTCTTGCCAAAAAAGCTTAACTGAGTGGAGCCTCCAAATAAGAGCTCACCCGACTCACACCCAGTGTGTCAGCTAACTGGAACAGACTAAGGACCAGCCCAACAGAAACTGGCTTCGAGGTCAATTATTCTTTTAGACAAAAACTGGAGGACGAAGAGGGCCAAGTCCCTATTACAGTGGTATTTACGAGCTTAAACCAGTGGGCTACTCTCCTGTCCGCCACGTGAAAGTAAAACAATTACCTCAATTTTCCTCGTTCACCCGTTCACCTAAACCCGGCTTTTAAGAGAGGGTGACAATTCGGAGTGCCGAGTTCTAATTCTAGTTGAATTCATTGCATTTACATACACGTAAATAACCTTAGGAAAGGCATAAAGCTGTCTCTTCTTTCTTCAGCTATGGGATTTAACCCATAAAACAGATTGGATTCTATAGCCTTGGTTGGCAACCGATCTAATGGAAACATACTACAGAGAAATCGTTTTTCCAGTCATGTCTTTTTTGGGACATGATCACCCAAGTGTGTATTACGTATAGCACTTAACGGACCGATTTGGATAAAAGAATTGAATAGCAAGACAGATTGGGTTCAAAAGCCTTGACTGGCAACCAGTCTACCGCAGAAAGTAATGGCAACCTACTTTGGGAAAATCTTTTGTCCGATACTTGTCTGACTGGTAACAGAATACAATTTGCTTACTGCTATATTTTTGTGTCATCGTCTTTGTTTCAGATATCAATCCGACCTAAGATTTATTTCCTTTGTATCTAAACTAATATAACACATGGAAATTTGTCTGTGTGTGTATCTGTGTATGTGTATGTCCGTTACATACAGACTCCGAAACGGCTGAACCGATTTTCTTAAAAATTTACACAGCTGTACTTTAAGCGTCTGCGAGTATTCTTAGATAGGTTTTGTGTCGAGGTACCCCCGATAAATAACAAAAATAGATAATCGAAAAAATCGGGTTATAGAAGAAGTGGTCCGATTTTAATCAAATTTGATACACTCATAGACAAAGACATAAGAAACGATATTCAGAAGTTTCAATGTTGCAGTTCTTGCAATAGAGCAGAAAATCGATAATGTATATATATATATATATATATATAAAAGGCAAGATGTTTGTGTGTGTGTCTGTTTATCTGCCTGAAATGTCTGTATTTTTTCAGCCCTTTTATTTTAGTTTTTGCTTCGGGTTTGGCTCTAAGTAGGTATAATTGTAGTTCTTAGTCTCAGCCATCATACCCTTTACTCAGAGGACTTATTTAGCCTTCAAAATTCAGTTTACGTCGAAAAAAACTTATTTGATATCGATACCAGGAAATCAAAATTTGACTTACAGCCATTCATTTTTCTTTCAGTCTACGGTTTCGCTTAAACTGGAAAAAGCTATTGCTTTTTAGTCTTTCGTGCCAACGTCCAAAGAGACTGAGCTTCAGGACCATGGATTAGTTTCAAAGCTTTCATTACACCCGAGCAACGCCGGGCTATACTGCTAGTCAATCCATAATCGTTGGACTAGCAAAAGCTGCGCCTGGTGAAAGAAACGGGCTTCTGATTTGAGCTGCAATGCTACGGGGCTTATTATTAAATCGCATTATAAAATGAATCAATGCTAATCTGAGAATCAATCACGTTAATAATTCGTTTTCGCATCCTTCAAAGTAACGTAGAGCGGAGAGACTTCACTGATGAGCGAAAATAGTAGCCGATAATGAAAGATCCTGTGAAGTATATTTGAATTAGACGCTAGCAGAGTCTACACATTGTTCGCCTCATCAATTAATATTATATAAAGACTAGCCCGGCGTTGCTCGGGTGTGATAAAAGCTTTAAAAACTAATCCATGGTCCTGGAGCTCAGACTCTTTGGACGTCGGCACGAAAGACTAAAAAGCAATAGTTGTGAAAGCGAAACCGTAGAATGAAAGAAAAATGAATGGATGTAAGTCAAGTTTAGATTTCCTGATATCGATATCAAATAAGTTTTTTTCGTCGTAAACTGAATTTTGAAGGCTAAATAAGTCCTCTCAGTAAATGGTATCATGGCTGAGACTAAGAACTATAATTATACCTACTTAGAGCGAAACCCGAAGCAAAAACTAAAATAAGTGCTGAAGAAAATAAAGACATACAGGCAGATAAACAGACACACACACAAACATCTTGCCTTTTATATATATATATATATATATATATATATATCATCTATTTTCTGCACTATTGTAAGAACTGCAACCTTGAACATTCTGAATATCGTTTCCAGTATACTTTAAGAAGCACCGGTGAAGGCTTTGCACTGCAAAGGTCGATGAATAAAACATTTCAGAGGGTACATATATAGACCGACCCGACAGGTGACTCTCGCGGCAGCAATGAGGAACTGACACTCATATACGAGGGTTATTCAATAAATAAGGTGAATTTTTCGGTATGAGGACTTCTACTGGGATCATCCAATAAATAAGGTGAATTTTTTCGGTCTGAGGACTTTTTCTGGGGTCATTCAATAAATAAGGTGAATTTTTCGGTATGAGGACTTCAACTGGGGTCATTCAATAAATAAGGTGAATTTTTCGGTATGAGGACTTCAACTGGGGTCATTCAATAAATAAGGTGAATTTTTCGGTATGAGAACTTCTACTAGGTGTTATATAGCGACAAACAACCAACACTATGTGTATAAAAATATATCAAGTGATATTTTTATTAATGAACGATGGACCGTGTAGAATAGAGAACAGAGAGTGAGAGCGCGCTTCTAAGGGTTGACGGGGGGGGGGCTCGTCTGTTGCTCCTCTGGTCTGGTCTGGCTCTCTCGTCTGCCTCTGTCTCTCTGCTCTGTACCTTGAAATCCGTGCGTCGAGGTCTTTTATAATCTCCAAACCGGTACTTCCGGATTTTGCCTCGCCCACGCACGCCCACGTAATTCTCAGAGACACCTGTTCTGTTTGCCTCTTGTAGCCATTTCCGCTACTGCCGGAAATAAGGTCAAACAAACATCCGTTCCTTTCAACGACCGGAAACGCCCCCGCTTGCTCAGCTTCCTCGGGTGGGGCGGGATTGTTATATTACATAGGGTCATTCAATAAATAAGGTGAATTTTTCGGGATTAGGACTTCTACTGGGATCATCCAATAAATAAGGTGAATTTTTTCGGTATGAGGACTTTTTCTGGGGTCGTTCAATAAATAAGGTGAATTTTTCGGTATGAGGACTTCAACTGGGGTCATTCAATAAATAAGGTGAATTTTTCAGTATGAGGACTTCTACTAGGGTCATTCAATAAATAAGGTGAATTTTTCGGTATGAGGACTTCTACTGGGGTCATTCAATAAATAAGGTGAATTTTTCGATATAAGGACTTCTACTAGGGTCATTCAATAAATAAGGTGAATTTTTCGGTATGAGGACTTCTACGAGGGTCATTCAATAAATAAGGTGAATTTTTCGGAATGAGGACTTCTACTAGGGTCATTCAATAAATAAGGTGAATTTTTCGGTATGAGGACTTCTCTGAGGGTCATTCAATAAATAAGGTGAATTTTTCGGTATGAGTACTTCTACTGGGGTCATTCAATAAATAAGGTGAATTTTTCGGTATGAGGACTTCTACTGGGGTCATTCAATAAATAAGGAGAATTTTTCGGTTTGAGGACTTCTACTAGGGTCATTCTATAAATAAGGTGAATTTTTCGGGATTAGGACTTCTACTGGGGTCATTCAATAAATAAGGTGAATTTTTCGGTATGAGGACTTCTACGAGGGTCATTCAATAAATAAGGTGAATTTTTCGGTATGAGGACTTCTACTAGGGTCATTCAATAAATAAGGTGAATTTTTCGGGATTAGGACTTCTACTGGGATCATTCAATAAATAAGGTGAATTTTTCGATATGAGGAATTTTACTGGGGTCATTCAATAAATAAGGTGAATTTTTCGGTATGAGGACTTCTACGAGGGTCATTCAATAAATAAGGTGAATTTTTCGGTATGAGGACTTCTACGAGGGTCATTCAATAAATAAGGTGAATTTTTCGGTATGAGGACTTCTACGAGGGTCATTCAATAAATAAGGTGAATTTTTCGGTATGAGGACTTTTATTGGGGTCATTCAATAAATAAGGTGAATTTTTCGGTATGAGGACTTTTACTGGGGTCATTCTATAAATAAGGTGAATTTTTCGGTATGAGGACTTCTACTAGGGTCATTCTATGAATAAGGTGAATTTTTCGGGATTAGGACTCTACTGGGGTCATTCAATAAATAAGGTGAATTTTTCGGTATGGGGACTTCTACTGGGGTCATTCAATAAATAAGGTGAATTTTTCGGTATGAGGACTTCTACTAGGGTCATTCAATAAATAAGGTGAATTTTTCGGGATTAGGACTTCTACTGGGATCATTCAATAAATAAGGTGAATTTTTCGGTATGAGGACTTTTACTGGGGTCATTCAATAAATAAGGTTAATTTTTCGGTATGAGGACTTCTACGAGGGTCATTCAATAAATAAGGTGAATTTTTCGGTATGAGGACTTCTACTAGGGTCATTCAATAAATAAGGTGAATTTTTCGGGATTAGGACTTCTACTGGGATCATTCAATAAATAAGGTGAATTTTGTCGGTATGAGGACTTTTACTGGGGTCATTCAATAAATAAGGTGAATTTTTCGGTATGAGGACTTCTACTGGGATCATCCAATAAATAAGGTGAATTTTTCGGTGTGAGGACTTTTTCTGGGGTCATTCAATAAATAAGGTGAATTTTTCGGTATGAGGACTTCAACTGGGGTCATTCAATAAATAAGGTGAATTTTTCGGTATGAGGACTTCAACTGGGGTTATTCAATAAATAAGGTGAATTTTTCGGTATCAGGACTAGGGTCATTCAATAAATAAGGTGAATCTTTTGGTATGAGGACTTCTACTAGGGTCATTCAATAAATAAGGTGAATCTTTTGGTATAAGGACTTCTAATACAGATAGAAGCTTACTTTTTTTTAAAAATTTTTTCTGTTACTTCTTTTCCAAAGTGATTTAATTTTTTTTTTTTGCAGATTGAAAAAAAAAACTTTGAGAGTTTTGGAGATTAACAAAGATGGCCAACCAAGAATCATGCTCTAGGATTGAACAGAAGTCAGTTATCAAATATTTGGTTGCTGAAGGGTGCAAATCAGTTGAAATTCTTAGAATGTCAACTGTATATTGTGCCAAATGTTTCAGCCAAAAAAAATGTCTACAAATGTGCTAAATTGTTTAAAAAAGGACGGAGCAGTGTTGAGGATGAAGACAGGCCTGGGAGGCCTACAGGACTGAGGTCTCCTGAGGTGACCGAGTCAGTCAATGTCCTCGTTCAGTCTGACAGAAGGGTGACAGTGGATGGCATTGCAAAGTCTTTGAGGCTATCTGCTGTGACAGCACACAAAATTGTCCATGATGACCTTGCCTACTCGAACGTCAGCTGCCGGTGGGTGCCAAAGATTCTTACAGCAGAGTACAAATAGAAGAGGGTCGAGTTGTCCCGGCAGTGTCTCACCCCCTTACAACTCAGACCTTTCCCCTTCTGACTTTCTCCTGTTTGGTCCCTTGAAAGCGTTGACGAGAGGTACAAAGTTTGAAAGTGACGATGAAGTCATAAGTGGTGTGTGCGACTGGCTGAGAAATCAGTTCAAAGATTTTTACGCTGAGGGAATACAGAAGCTTGTGTACAGATGGAAAAAGTGTGTGACACTGCTGGGAGACTACGTTCAAAAATAAAATAATAATCAAGCTTTCATCTGTATTAGAAGTCCTTATACCGAACAATTAACCTCATTTATTGAATGACCATCTTATCTATCTAAACTTATTTATAAATGGAACTTTGACTGTGTGTGTGTCTCTGTGTGTGTGTCCGTTACCTATAGACTCCGAAACGGCTGAACCGATTTTCTTGAAAATTTACACAGTGTACTACAAGCGTCTGCGAGTGTTATTAGCTAGGTTTTGTGTCGAGGTACCCCCGATAAATATCGAAAATCGAGAATCGAGAAAATCGGGTTATAGAAGGAGAGGTCCGATTTTAATCAAATTTGATACACTCATAGACAAAGACATAAGAAACGATATTCAGAAGTTTCAAGGTTGCAGTTTTTACAATAGTGCTGAAAATCGATAATATATATATATATATATATATATATATATATAAAAGGCAAGATGTTTTTGTGTGTATCTGTTTATCTGCCTGTATGTCTGTATATTTTTCAGCCTTTTTATTTTAGCTTTTGTTTCGGGTTTGGCTCTAAGTAGGTATAATTGTAGTTCTTAGTCTCAGCCATGATATCATTTACTCAGAGGACTTAGTTAGCCTTTAAAAGTCAGTTTACGACTAAAAATCTTATTTGATATCGATACCAGGAAATCAAAATTTGACTTACAGCCATTCATTTTTCTTTCAATCTACGGTTTCGCTTTAACTGGAAACAACTATTGTTTTTAGTCTTTCGTGCCAACGTCCAAAGAGTCTGAGCTCCAGGACCATAGATTAGTTTTAAAGCTTTCATTACACCCGAGCAACGCCGGGCTATACTGGTATTAATTGATAGAAATCGGAGGGTGCTTGAAAATTTTAATAGAGAATCCGTCGCGTCGTTGTTGAAGAGAAGAATCAAGAAATGAAAAGTGTTAAAGTCATTAGTGAGGGACTTTAACAGGAATAAAATAGAAGTGGATTATACATTTGTGAAACTATTAGGGTGTGTTTTTGTTTATTTCTCGGACATTCGTCCGTGAAACTAACAAGTGATAAAGAAGGGAGAGAAGCGGTAGTCAGAGATATTTACAAGGGTGGTTTTGTTTTGTTTATGTTTAAGAATGAAGAGAGTGCAGAAAAAAATTAGACAAAGTCTGTCTGATGAACAGAATCAAGAAAGTGTTGAAAAAAATAGACAAAATCTGTCTGATGAGAGTATTGATTTCCCAAAATAACGAGCTTTTAAATTTTTTAAATTTTTGCAATAAATCATGGGGCCGTGATGGAAGTAATAGAGAACTTCAATGAAACTGAATAGACACCGAGAAACTGATTTAAAATATTGGTGTCGGTTTAAAAAATAACGACACGGAGTCAAACTGCTCAGCAAGTAAGAAGACGGAATATTAAGAAAATTTCAGGCATTTTATGCGTGATAAACACCTTCATACATGTATACATAGATGTTTGAACAAAAATAGTAGACATCGATCATTTCTGTATTTACACCCTACCAAAATCTTTATCATGATATCATCAAATAATCGCAATGACAGACATTACTTTTATGCGCCGTGCTCCTTCAGGACGTAGGCAATAATGACCATTCCACATCTACCTGACCCTTGTAGATATTAATATATTGTCTTGTTATTTCTCCTAAAAACTGGTCTGTCATAGATTGGCTTAGGCCCATCAAGTATGTCACACGCTGTCCCTATTTTCCGCTATCTTTTTTTTTCATGGTGAGAAACATACATTCAGTTTTCTTGCAATATATATTTAGTTATGTGTTCTTGTTTTCTTCCGCTATATTCTGTACTAGCAGTATAGCCCGGCGTTGCTCGGGTGTAATGAAAGCTTTAAAACTAATCCATGGTCTTGGAGCTCAGACTCTTTAGACGTTGGCACGAAAGACTAAAAAGCAATAGTTGTTTCCAGTTAAAGCGAAACCATAGACTGAAAGAAAAATGAATGAATCTAAGTCAAATTTTGATTTCCTCGTATCGATATCAAATAAGTTTTTTCGTCGTAATCTGAATTTTGAAGGCTTAGTCCTCTAAGTAAATGGTATCATGGCTGAGACTAAGAACTACAATTATACTTACTTAGAGCCATACCCGAAGCAAAAACTAAAATAAAAGGGCTGAAAAAAATATAGACATACAGGCAGATAAACAGACACGCAAACATCTTGCCTTTTATATATATATATATATATATTCGATTTTCTGGTTTAATGTAAGAACTGCAACCTTGAAACTTCTGAAATCTTTGTCGATGAGTGTATCAAATTTGATTTCAATCGGACCACTCCTTCTATAAGCTGATTTTTTCGATTATCTATTTTTGATATTTATCGGGAGTACCACGACACAAATCCTAGCTAATAACACTCGCAGACTCTTATAGTACAACTGTGTAAATTTTCAAGAAAATCGGTTCAGCCATTTCGGAGTCTATAGGTAACGGACACACACACACACAGACACACACACACACACAAACAAAGTTCCATGTATTTTAATAAGTTTTAGATAAGGTTTTGTAGTTTTTCTGTGTCTGCTATCAAAACTGTGTCATCTATATATCTTATATTGTTAAGATTGTAGATGCCAATGATGAGTCTTTTTTTTTATAATCATATCACCACAAGCAAGGTATTTTACTGCGACTGTTTTTCAGAGGGTTACATAGGAAGAAAGTTATGAGAAAGAGTGACAGGTTATAGGGGGTGTCAGGAAGTGGGTAAGAGAAGAATGAGAATACGGATGAGAATGAAGTGGACGGAGAAAGCATCATGAGAGAGAGGATGCAAGTTAGTGAGATAGAAGATGACTATTGACTTTACATTTAAATGTCGGGAAGCAAGTAAATAGAAGGCAATTCCACAGGCGGGAAGTGCGAAAAAAGAAGCTGATGGAGTAGAATTTGCGTTTACAATTTATTGGTTTCACAGTAAAAGTGGCCTTAGTAAATTCATATATTGGGGGCATAAGTGAGCTAAGTTCATCGGAGCAGAAACCGTGAAAATATTTGTAGAAGAGACATAAGGAAGCCAAACTGCGCAGGTGAGAAAGTGACTGTATCCGAGCTGCCAAGTCGGGATCTCTTTCATTACACAATTCTCCGTTGGATTTTGTCAAGGACACCTAGGTGGATATCAGGAGCAACCGACCGGATATGGCAGCAGTATTCAATGCACGGGCGGATGGTAGAGTCTTGGTAGGATTTCTAATTCTCATAGAATTACCTCACTGTACATCTTGAATAAATACGGTGAGAAGACACATTCTTGTCTTACGACCCTTTTTATTCGTGTGTATCTGCTGAACTTATTTTCTGTACGTATGCAGTTGGTTTGCAGCTAGTAAAGTTCCTGATTATTCTATCTTTTCCGAATATATCTAAGTTTCCGAGAAGCTTTAACAAACCTTTGTAGCGTACTTTTTGTTTACACTACCGGACATAATTATTAGACCACCTCAGTTTTTTAAAAGAAATGATGAATTTCATACTATTTTTAATATTTATTGCTAAATGAAAATAGAATGGTTCTTTTGTTATTATGACTTTGCAAAATTTTACAGGGCAAGGAAGCAAAGATGAACTCGTCTTAATCGCCATAAATTTTCTTCATTCTTTCATTGATGAAACTGCAATATAGGTAATTATTAAATATTTATAAATTCATTTGATGCACATGTTATTGTGCATTATTAACAAAAAGAAAAACAACTCTATTTTCATTTACAATTTACAATTATTCATTTGTCAATAAACTTTAAAAATATGAAATACATCATTTTTCTTAAAACACGTGGGTTGCCTACTAATTATGGCCGGTAGTGTACATAGTTTTTAAAATAGGTACACGTTCTTCGACTTTTATTGCCTTTTTCTGAAATCATTCTACGTTAATAAACAGAGGTAAGAAAGTATAATTAGTATTAGCAATTCAAAGTATAGGGGTAAATTTAGTGAAGACAGACAAAATGGACACACATACCAGAAAGAGTAACCGCGAATAGAGATGCGAGAAACGCGTGCAACTCGGATTTTGTTATTAAATAGCCGGGGGCGGGAAAATGAACCCTTCGCATTGGCTAGAGTTAACAATAAAAATACGAATTCTGCCGAAAAGAAATCCAAACAAGTAGCACAAAAGTAAGGAGGCGGCTTGGTACTTCTGGACCGAAAGTCGCGGTTAATGCCGGAGTCGATATGATGTTTAAAAACCTGAAATGGGCAAGGAAGGCAGGACTTCACTGAAGAGCTCCTTTAAGCACCAAAAATATATTTATGAACTGAGCTTGAATATTGCGTTTATTGTTCCGTTGTTTTGATAAACCCGCCAAGTCCTTGTCCTCACTCTGACTTGATTCTACCGCGCTTTTTCCTTGTAAACAAGGTGTCACAATTTTGATCTGCTTTTGAAAGTAAATAACGGAACATAGAGAATGTACATTGTTTCATCAGGACACTAATCCAGCACACAATTCTTGATTTCAATAGCTGCAGTGTGCGACTGTACCTTTGAACTTGTTGGTCCACATTCTTCTTGACCAAATCTGACTATTATGTTTCTCAATATGAAAAAAAACTTGGCTAAAGACCAGCATCGACGTGATGACGACGTCATATCTGCATTAATACCTTTTTTGACTAACAAGATGGAAACTTCTACACCAGTGGGATCTGAGCACTGCAACACAGATGGCAGAAGCATGTTGACCTTAAGGGGGACAATGTTGAAAAATAACCCTCATTTGGTCACATTCTATGAAGATATCTTGATCAGGTTATGAACATTTCAATCGTCCCTTGTCAAATGATCAGGGGCTGACATATCTGCTTTTGATAATTTTTGTTGTGGGTAGGAGATAAACGCGAATACTATAGTCTCCGTCGGCATGGAAATGATAATTACGATTCTTTCTCTTACAATTGCTAGTATATATATATATATATATATATATATATATATATATATATAAGAAAAATTAAGGCAGACACGTTATTTCATGATGAATCGGAAGTATAGGCCTATTTCAGACGAAACATTATCACAAAGGATTTTACACGAATCTTTGTAAAATAAAGACGGAAGCTGATGATGGTTCGCCTGAAATAGGCCTATACTTCCGATTCACCAAGAAATAACGTGTCTGCCTTAATTTTTCTTACTTTTACACTATATGTATTTATATGCATATATGTTTAGAGCTCTCTTAGAGAGTTATCCTACCACTGTATGTACAGGATACTCCTTTGGATTATTCTATACCCACACACCATGCTGATATATATATATATATATATATATATATATATATATATATATATGTGTGTGTGTGTGTGAGTGTGTGCGTAATCAGAGAAGGGGAATGTTAATGTATTGTTATACACACGCCAGTCACCGAAAGAACTATATTCAATTCTAAAGAGTAATGCTAATATATATATATATATATATATATATATATGTTGTCCCTCCCACTCCCACTCTAATCCATTCTACATTGTTCTCTCTACCTATAAAAGTGACGAGGATGGACGTTGTGTAACTATTTGCTATGTAAATACATCACATGCTTTTTATTCTTATTATTCCTTAAACTACCCGAGTAAAACCGGGCTAAACTGCTAGTATATATATATATATATATATATATATATAACATGAATTTAAACACTCACGGCTATTGCAGTGTGTTTACGTTGTATATAACACACTATAGTCTGCCTTCCTCTACCGAGTGCCCATATCTTAGAGGTAGAATCGCCGACTGACGCCAATTCGGTCGGGTTTCAATCCTGGCTAGAAGCAATTGGATGTCTAACCGTACTGATGAGCTGTGATACAGCGAAACAGATCTATTTGCGAATGACTATATATATATATATATATATATATATATATAATGTTCCGGTAGAGTTTCTGTCCTGGGTAAAAAGCAATCGGATATCTAACCGTACTGATGGGCTCGTTTACAGCGAAAGGGATCTGTCTGCGGATGACTATATATATATATGTAAAGCTAGTGCGTCATTCACTAATGTAGCAACTATGCCGGCTTGAATGTCCTTTGGGGTAAATCGTTTTTCTGCAGGTACTTAATAACATCACAATGCCATATTCTACGCATTTTCAAGCGATTACGCTACTACTTAATGTAAAATCTTCTTGAAAAGACAGATTTCAGTTTACCTTGAAATAAACAATCTAATTATTAATAAGAAAGGTTGAAATTAATGCATGCATTATTTCACAGCTCTAGCGTCACACGTTTTGAGCCCCACCCTCATACTCTCTATCAGTCAACCACCCTTTTGCTTCATCTGATATCCTTCTTTCCTGCTTTGTGTCCCGTCCGTAATCACTTGAGATAGACTAATAAAAAAACACATTTATTTTAGACAAAAAGGATTTATTTATCAACATATTCATTTTTCTAGTCAATTCATTTTCTTCAGAGACGGAAATTGAACACATGCATTAAATGCTAAACTGAAAATATCATATGAAACGTCTTGCGTGTGTGTGTGTGTGTGTGTGTGTGTGTGTGTGTGTGTGTGTGTGTGTGTGTGTGTGCTTTTGTTTGCGTTTGTGTGTGTATGTGTGTGGACTTACATCTGCGTTTGTAAATATTTCCAACTTTAAACTCAGTTTGTTTAGGTGTCGGCCATTACGGCTTATACTGGTACGAGAATTGGGCAATAATATGTGAAATGAAAATCATTCGCTAATGATTTTACGATGAAAATGAATGGAAAATCTGTAAGAAAGAGAGTCAGGAATAAAGACATGTATTACTGATAGAATAGGGCTATATATATATATATATATATATATATATATATATATATATATATATATATATATATAATATAAATGCATTGCGAGTGATTTTACTACTGATTTGTATTAAAAGTTAGGAACAAAGCGATTGTCAATGGCCAGGAAGGAATGCAAGCATTCCTCATAGAATACGGCTATTAGACGTATAATGGAAATGCAGTGCTAATGATTTTACTATGGGGTTGTATTTGAAATCAAGGAGAAACGGATTGTCGGTGATCAGGAATAAATGCAAGCATTACTGACGGAATAAGGCTTTTCTATGTATAGTCTAAATGCAATGTTAATGATTTAACTATAAACTTGTATTGGAAATCCGGAAGAAAGGTAGCGTCAGTGGTCAGGAATGAATGCAAGCATGATTGACGCAATATGGCTATTCGATGTATAACATAAATGAACTGCAAATGATTTGACTCTAGAGTTGTATTGGAAATCAGGAAGAGAGGGATTGTCAGTGGTCGGGAATAAATGCAAGCATGACTGAATGGAATATGGCAATTCCATGTATAACATAAATGTATTGCAAATGATTTGAAAGTATTGTAAATTGGATTGTGAATTAATGCAGTTTATCCTGGCGTTATATTTATTTCGAAATGACCAATGCCGCATTTGGCATCCGGAGTGCAAGAGGTTATAAAAGTTTAATTCTGACGTTGCACGTCTCAACATCCTTCATTTTACCAATAAACATTTACTTCCTTCAATCGAACTCTGTCAACAACAAGCAAGTAAATTCATTTCCAAATTACTTGTGGGACTCGACGAAGAAAATTTGAACACGAAGAATATTCTTTCCAAGACCAATCGAAACCATTTAGCCAAACAGTGCAGCCGACCCAAGGGCGCGTGTAATAGCAATGGCGCTGATTGGTCGATGGCATCGACACTAAGCATGTGAAATTGAAAAGTATGGCAAAAACCATGTTTCGTATGTCAGAAATGCGTCTGTCTTACAGCATAAAGAAGTAAAAATGACAAAAGGGAGAAGTTCTTATAAAAATAGCAAAGTTTTCGCAGTAAAAATGTAAGACTCAGTATATGATAATCATCTAAATAGAAAAGATAAAAAACTCTCACACACACAAACACTATATATATATATATATATATATATATAGTGTTGCCAAGCGGAGTTTTATGTCAACACAAAATAAAATCGTCGGTGATGGTGGATTTTATAATATTTCAGTTTAAACAACCTCTCCGAAGAAAGCTCATGTGAGCCGAAAGCTTAGAAGAAAACCAATAAATAATTATCCAAATGTTGGAGAATTTTTGTCTTTATTTTCAACTGAAATTAAAGCAAAAATACGACGTTTAGAACGGCTCATGGTTAAACATAATAGACATTCATTGTCTCTTATATTTAACAGCGTATGTTTAGAAATTCATATATATATATATACACTAGCAGTATAGCCCGGCGTTGCTTGAGTATAGTGAAAGCTTTAAAACTAATCCCTGTTCCTGGAGCCCAGACTCAGCCTAAAGAATATTTGTGTGAAGTTTGGTGAGAATCGGATAAAAATTGTACATTTGTATAAAGGACATACAGACAGATAAACAGACACACACACAAACATCTTGCCTTTTATATATATATATATATATTCGATTTTCTGCACTATTGTAGGAACTGCAACTTTGAAACTTCTGAATATCGTTTCTTCTGTCTTTGTCTATGAGTGTCTCAAATTTGATTAAAATCGGACCACTTCTTCTATAACCCGATTTTTTCGATTATCGATTTTCAATATTTATCGGGGGTACTTCGAAACAAAACTTAGCTAAGAATACTCGTAGACGCTTATAGTACAACTGTGTAAATTTAAGAAAATCGGTTCAGCCGTTTCGGTGTCTATAGGTTACGGACACACACGGACACACACTCAGACAAAGTTCCAATTATAAATAAGTTTATATATATATATATATATATATATATATATATATATATATATATATAATAGTAAAATCCCAAAGGGAATCTTATAGATATTAATTATTAAAAATTATACGATTTTTATGAAATACTAACCTTCAAATAGCAAGAGACAGAATTTAGGCCCAATTGGATTATTAGTTTACAAAATACAGTTAAGCTGCTATTGCAAATTTTTAAAACAATGGAAAAATCTGAATTTCGTGTGTTGATAAAGCATTGATTTCTGATGGGCAAATACTGTTCAAGCAAAGCAATGGCTCAGTGTTGTTTTTACACTGCTCCGTCGGAATCAATAGTTAAGAGGTGGTATTCTGACTTTAAACGCGGTCATACAGACGCAAATGATGCTGAACGCCCAAGGCGACCAAAACCGGCAGTTGTCCCGGAAAACATCAAGAAAATCCACAAACTCATTTTGTTCGATCGTAAATTGAAGTTGCGTGAGATAGCAGAGGAGCTGAACATATTAGAAGGCAGTGTATTCACCAATGACACAAACATCTGCAGGCAAGTATTAGGCCTTTGTATTTTGGGATTGCAAGGTATTTTGTTCATCGATTACCTTGAAAAAAGAAGAACCATCAATAGCGAATATTATATAGCATTACTGGTGCGTTTGGAGGAGGGAATCGTCAAAAAACGGCTACAAATGAATAAGAAAAGTGATCTTTCACCAAGCAACGCACCGTGTCACAAGTCGATCGCAACGATGGTACAACTACATAAATTGCACTTCGAATTGCTTTCGCATTCACCCAGTTCTCCAGACCTGGACGCCAGAGACGACTGGCTATTTTTAAAACAATGCTTCAGGGAAAAAAGATTTGGCTCTAATGAAAACATGATATTAGAAACTGAGGCGTATTTTGAGGCCAAATAAAAATTGTTCAACAAAAAAGACATCGAATTGTTAGAGAGGCGTTGGAGTCAGTGTATCACCCTAGAAGGAGACTATGTTGATAAATAAAGTCGAATTTTGCCTAAAAGTTGTCGTTTTATTAATTAGGCCCGGGATTTATTGAGTGATGTGTTACACACCTGAAAGTATTATTTTTCTCAGTACCACGCTTCACTTGAAATATTTTGCTCTACTTTTTGACTTGTACTTTGAATTGCTTCCGCATCAACCCTATTCTCCAGATTTGGCCTCCAGCAACTACTGACTGTTTGCAGACCTCAAAAGAATGCTCCACAGAAAGAGATTTGGCTCCAGTGAAGAAGGGATATTAAAAATTGACGCGTATTTGAGGGCAAATACAAATCATTCTACTAAAAAGGCATCAAATTGTTAGAGAAGTGTTGGAATCAGTGTATCACTTTAGAAGGAGACTATGTTGATAAATAAAGCCGAATTATGCCTAAAAACTGTTGTTTTATTAATTAGGCTCGGGATTTATTGAGTTATATATATATATATATATATATATTTTACATATAAAAAATTCATGTTTTTAAATTTGTAATATATATATAAATGAAATGATTTGTTTAAACATTATTTTTTATCGATACTCGTATTTAAGTAGATATTCTGTTTTTAATCAAACAGTATTATATATTTATATCTACTGGCCTGATTATTTACGCTAAATATTTATTACGAAAATAATTTCAAATTGCTGGTTGTTTATAACGAAGTTTCGTTAATCTTCGTTAATTTCCGTAACATGTGTACATTTGTTGACATTACGATACCTTTCAGAGCAGTGATAGTTATTACGATGAATTCGAAAACTGTGTTAAAGGCTTAATTTGACCTCGTTTAGACTGATCGTCATTCGTGGTCGAGAGGTCTAAGACGCGCCAGATCACATGGTGATGGCGTGTCTGGGGAAGAAAGAGAGAAAGAAAGGAGGAAAGTAAGGGAGTGGGGAAGAAAGAGTGAAAGAAAGGGGTAAAGTAAGGAAGTGTGGGGAAGTCAGGGGACAGAAAGAGCCAAACATATAGTGACATCTATATCAATGGGGATCTAAGAATTTAAGTATTTTTAAGCAGTATGCGGTCATTAAGTCACTTTATTTGTTAACAATTTAAAAAAGCGATTTAATGGTTTACGGGCATCATCGGCACTAATACACACAAACACGCACACACGAAAAAACACACACACACGCAAGCACGCACGCACACACACACACACACACACACACACACACACACACACACACATATATATATAGCTTCACATAAACTAACAGTTGATTTTATACTAGAATTAACTAAATACATGTCTTAAGAGCCACACAGTGTAGTGGGGTTACTTCAAAAATAATAATAAAAAATTAGGTTTTTCATAAAAATGAATGATAATATTACTAAGAGATGGAGGACAGAAAAAACTGTTATTTAATTTGACGATGACAGAACCCAAGGAAGCATCCACGCGTCTGAGAAAAAATGAATTTTTTTTTCCATATTAGGATAAACAAAAATTGTTTTAATTCCGTGGATGTAGTTTGGTGGGCAGTAGTTGAAAAAACCGGAATTAGTTGAAATAATTACCACGGAAATAGTGGTAGAGATACAAATTCCCGTCTGTGGGAACGAGGACGCTGAGTGAATAAAAAAATAAACAAAAAAACACTTCACCCCCCCCCCAAAAAAAAACCGGAAATACCTTTGATACATTCCAATAAGTAAGGCAAGTTTTAAATTTGTGTATAGCAAATGCAGCTTTTGAGGGAGAAAATGATCACCACACACACACACATATATATATATATATACGTAAAAAAATCACAAGATCGCCAAAACCTACCGCGGTTTCACACAACGGCTCGTCAGCCTTATCGCGACGGACAGTAACGGAGTTAGATTCTGTCTGTTATTTGTTGTCCTCAAAGTTTATTTTCGTATAATTTTAGGATTTAGATACTTACAGAGTCGGTCTTGTTATTATATATATATATATATATATATATTAGTCATCCACACACAAGCCTGCCACGCTGCACCACAGCCCATCAGTGTGGCTAGACGCATCCACTTGCTTCCGGCCGGGATCGAAACTCGACCAATTTGGTGTCAGTCGGAGTCGCTACTCCCTAAGCCATCGACGCATGGAATCAGAGAAGGGAAATTTTAACGTGTTGTATATAAGCAGTGTATACACACGCCAGTCACCGAGAGAACTCGATTCATTTCTGAATAGTCACGCATATAGCAGAAGTGGAAACTGTTTTCAAAATTTTCTTCTCCAGAGAGCTCAATCATAATGAGAGCATAATATATATATATATATATACAGTACTGTGCAAAAATATTAGGACAAGAACTATTTTATCTTTTATGAGGCATATTGACAGAAAATAAACAATTTAATTTAAGTAATTTTATTTGATTTACTCAACAAATGCTTTAATAAGAAAAATACTTGTTACAAAATAAATTTAATATTTAGTATAATAGCCTTTTGCTTTGATCACAGCCTTCATTCTGTCAGGCATTGACATCACAAGCTTCTTCAGTGTATCTAAACGTATCTCCTGTCAAGCAGCCTCTATTTGTCCCCAAAGTGTGTCTTGCGAAGTAACATTAGATTTATCAATTCGAGAGGCGGGAATAAGAAAAAAGTCAGTCATATCCAAGGATAATAGAATAATGAGTAGTTTCAAAATAACTTGTTTAAAAGAAAATAGGAAAAAAAATATCTTTTAAAAATTAAATATCTTTTAAAAAATTAAATATCTTTTTAATGCATTTCTTTTACACCTCGTTTTAAATAATCAATATTTATTAGCATTTTACTTGGCTTTTCACCCTGTATTAGAAATTCAGTAAGTTTTTTAGGAAAATCACCCCTGTCCTAATACTTTTGCACACTACCGGTAAAGTGCAGAAGTGTAAGGACAGGGGTGATTTTGAACTTTATTTTGATGCCTCATAAAAGATAAAATATTTCTTGTCCTAATCCTTTTGCCCAGTACTGTATATATATATATCCTACACACGCAAGTGTACGAAAGGCCTTAGGGCAATAGACAATATGGGCAGCTTCTGCACTTACTCCTAGCAAACGTAAAAATCTAGAAAATCTAAAAAACGCTAGAAAATCTAGAAAATCTAAAAAACGCTAAAAAATCTAGTAAATCTAAAAAACGCTAGAAAATCTAGAAAATCTAAAAAACGCTAAAAAACGCTAAAAAATCTAGAAAATCTAAAAAATGCTAGAAAATCTAGAAACGTTATAAAAACTAAATTATATTTTCCTGCAATCGCAATATTTAACGAAAGGCGTTTAAAAAAAGTTGGTGACCAAATATATATATATATATTTATACATATCGAAAAATAAGCAAAATTTTGATGACCTTTTCATACTAAAAGATAAAATAAACCACCGGTTTTGTCCCAGATTTTTTCAAGTTTATTTCTGGGAAATATATATATTTGCTTATATAAATTTCCCAGAAATAAACCTGAAAAGATCTGGGACGAATAGGATACGTATGGATGGATGGAATAATATTCCGTATCCAAAGAAAAACTATTCTTAAAAAAGTGCTCAATACAAAGTAGAGCTAATAATATTTATTCAGAAATTATAACATAATCATTTAT
Source organism: Ascarosepion bandense (assembly GCA_037127315.1). Lineage (NCBI taxonomy): Eukaryota > Metazoa > Mollusca > Cephalopoda > Sepiida > Sepiidae > Ascarosepion > Ascarosepion bandense. The sequence continues at coordinate 790,204 of JBBBDQ010002108.1, forward strand.
TCTGAAATTATAACATATTCAATAATATTTATTGAGAAATTATAACATATTCATGTTATAATTTCTAAATAAATATTATATATATATATATATATATATATATATATATATATATATATATATGACTTGTAATCATGTTTATTGCTAAGATTGTTGTTTTTCAGTGATTTACTAATAAAAACGATATTTTGGTAAGCAGGCTTTTTGTCGTAAAGTACTCGATATTAAGGTAGAGATAGAGCCTAATAGGATTAATATGAACAGGTGAAGAGGCTCATCCCTTGTTCCCTGTTTAGGATGTGGTTTCCGGCTTTCTCTTTTCCATTCTTTTTACCCTTACGTAGCCCCCTGCGCATCAGTGGCGTTATCGCTTTGCTTTGGGGTGATATGATTAAAAATAAAATATAGAGAAGTGTGTTACTAATTTGAGCACTGTTTTTGATAGCTAAAGTTGTAGCTGAATGGGACGAGAACATTCATGTGAAGTAGAAAATCTTATCTGGCCAACACAATCCCCAGATCTCAACATCCGTGAACACTTATGGTTCATTATAGAAAAACAAGCGAGGAGTTGATAATCTCCACCATAATCATCAAAAGAATTGGAAACAAGTCGACTTTTGTACGAGACAATTCGACGCAGAAATCAAACTGTACTTACTACCAAAAGTTGTCTTGTCCCAAATTGAAATAAATTTGATTTAAATTTCAAGTGGTTTCCATTATTTTGCACCCCCCACACACACATCTAAACTTATTTATAAATGAAACTTTGTCTGTGTGTGTGTGTCTGTGTGTGTATCCGTTACCTCTAGACTCCGAAGCGGCTGAACCGATTTTCGTGAAAATTTACACAGTTGTACTATAAGCGTCTGCGAGTGTTCTTAGCTACGTTTTGTGTCGAGGTACCCCCGATAAATATCAAAAATCGATAATCGAATAAACCGGGTTATAGAAGGAGTGATCCGATTTTAATCAAATTTGATACACACATAGACAAAGACAAGAAACGATATTCAGAAGTTTCATGGTTGCAGTTCTTACAATAGTGCAGAAAATCGATTATATATATATATATATATATATATATATAAGGCAAGATGTTTGTGTGTGTGTCTGTTTATCTGCCTGTATGTATGTATTTTTTCAGCTCTTTTATTTCAGTTTTTGCTTCGGGTTTGGCTCTAAGTAGGTATAATTGTAGTTTTTATTCTCAGCCATGATACCATTTACTCACATGACTTATTTAGCCTTCAAAATTCAGTTTACGACGAAAAATCTTATTTGATATCCATAGCAGGAAATCCAAATTTGACTTACATCCATTCATTTTTCTTTCCGTCTACAGTTTCGCTTTAACTGGAAACAACTTTTGCTTTTTAGTCTTTCGTGCCAACGTCCAAAGAGTCTGAGGTCTAGGACCATGGATTTGTTTTAGAGCTTTCATTACACTCGAGCAACGTCGGGCTGTAATGCTAGTATAAATATATGTGAAATATAGCAAGATATAAAATATACCCTTATTATGAAATGTATCAAGATCTCTCAAAATGAAACACGTATGACTGTCCATTATAATATATATACAATTATAAACTACTCGATCACTAATGATTCTATTCGAAGTTTAATCAAGCCGTATGTACACAACTTTCGACTTTTCGTAAATAACCATCTCTTCTCTGAAAAGTATCGTAATTTAAACAAATCGAAAGTTGTAGATATAAGGCTTAATTTAACTTCGATTATCCTGTTAAAACATACGTTGTCGAGCGGTCTATATCGCACCTGAACAATTGGTGGCTTAGACAACTCGACCACGAATGTTCGAAGCAGGTTCGAATCCTGCCGAATGAAACACATTTTTGTAACAAAATTTCTTGTAAATAATCAGGCCCGTAGAATATATATATATATATATATATATATATATATATATGTGTGTGTGTGTGTGTGTGTGTGTGTGTGTGTGTGTGTGTGTGTGTATATAACGTAGAATATTTGGCATTTAAGTTAGATTCATTTGAATAGAGACAAACCCAAAATAACTCAATGTTATTTTTTTATTTAATTTAACAGAGTAATATAGTCTAGAAAATTTTATAGAATATCTAAAATTTATATTTATATATATATATATATATATATATATATATATATATATATATATATACGTCAGTTAAGTGCCACACATGATAAACGCTTGTGCGATCTATCTGACTAGCCAGAAGATTTTCCCGCAGGAAATTGTCATTACTTTCTGAGGGAGACTGGTTGCCAACCATGGCTATAGTTCCTAATCTGTTCTATTATTTAACTCATGGCTGGAGGAAAAAAGATACGAAGTAATACGTTTCCCAAGGTTACTTGCGTGTAAGTGAATGCAACGAATTCAACTGGATATCAATCCCGGCTTTTCACAGTACCTCAACGCACAACGCATATAAATATATTATTCGTATTTTTTCATCCCAAATACGAGTGCCAGCCCGATTAGATATGCCCTTTAATTCTTTCTTGGAAGTTCGTGCTCCACATCTATTCAGTCAGTCAGTTAAGTGCCATGCGCGATACACGCTTGGGTAGACTGGTTGCCGACCAAGGCTATAGAACCCAATCTGTCCTATTATTTAACCCATAACTGGAGGGAAGAGACGGATTAATACCTTTCCCAAGGGTATTTGCGCATAAGTGAATGCAAGGAATTCAACTGGAATTCGAACTCGATTTCCCGATTTCTCGTTCCGAGCCGATATCCACTGCGCCACAACGCACATTTTGTTAAATAACTTTCTCCGCGGCATAATGAAATAGTTACATGCTTATTAATATTTATAGAAACATTTCGGCGTGAGGTTTATTTGGATAATCACATTTATTCTAAAAGTAGAAAAATCCCCCATCATGGTTACACTAGAGAGCACCTGTATTTGGCTCAAGACAAGTATGATTCACTTTGAAACTGGGCAAATGATTTGCGGTCAAATCATGGGAAAATAGTCAAGTACACATCAAAAGATAGCGTAGAAACGAAGATAGCGTAGGAAAGAAGATAGCGTAGGAAAGAAGATAGCGTAGGAAAGAAGATAGCGTAGGAAAGAAGATAGCGTAGGAAAGAAGATAGCGTAGGAAAGAAGATAGCGTAGGAAAGAAGATAGCGTGGAAAAGAAGAAAGCATGGAAAAGAAGAAAGCATGGAAAAGAAGAAAGCATGGAAAAGAAGATAGCGTAGAAAAGAAGATAGCGTAGGAAAGAAGATAGCGTAGGAAAGAAGAAAGCATGGAAAAGAAGAAAGCATGGAAAAGAAGATAGCATGGAAAAGAAGATAGCATGGAAAAGAAGATAGCATGGAAAAGAAGATAGCGTAAGAAAGAAGATAGCGTAGGAAAGAAGATAGCGTAGGAAAGAAGATAGCGTAGGAAAGAAGATAGCGTAGGAAAGAAGATAGCGTAGGAAAGAAGATAGCATGGAAAAGAAGATAGCGTAGGAAAGAAGAAAGCATGGAAAAGAAGATAGCGTAGGAAAGAAGAAAGCATGGAAAAGAAGATAGCGTAGGAAAGAAGATAGCGTAGGAAAGAAGATAGCGTAGGAAAGAAGATAGCGTAGGAAAGAAGATAGCGTAGAAAAGAAGATAGTGTAGGAAAGAAGATAGTGTAGGAAAGAAGATAGCGTAGGAAAGAAGATAGCGTAGGAAAGAAGATAGCATGGGAAAGAAGATAGCGTAGAAAAGAAGATAGTGTAGGAAAGAAGATAGCGTAGGAAAGAAGATAGCGTAGGAAAGAAGATAGCATGGGAAAGAAGATAGCGTAGAAAAGAAGATAGCGTAAGAAAGAAGAAAGCATGGAAAAGAAGATCGCGTAGAAAAGAAGATCGCGTAGAAAAGAAGATAGCGTAGAAAAGAAGATAGCGTAGAAAAGAAGATAGCGTAAGAAAGAAGAAAGCATGGAAAAGAAGATCGCGTAGAAAAGAAGATAGCGTAGAAAAGAAGATAGCATAGAAAAGAAGATAGCGTAGAAAAGAAGATAGCGTAGAAAAGAAGATAGCGTAAGAAAGAAGAAAGCATGGAAAAGAAGATCGCGTAGAAAAGAAGATCGCGTAGAAAAGAAGATAGCGTAGAAAAGAAGATAGCGTAGAAAAGAAGATAGCGTAGAAAAGAAGATAGCGTGGAAAAGAAGATAGCGTGGAAAAGAAGATAGCGTAGGAAAGAAGATAGCGTAGGAAAGAAGAAAGCATGGAAAAGAAGAAAGCATGGAAAAGAAGAAAGCATGGAAAAGAAGAAAGCATGGAAAAGAAGATAGCGTAGAAAAGAAGATAGCGTAGGAAAGAAGATAGCGTAGGAAAGAAGATAGCGTAGAAAAGAAGATAGCGTAGAAAAGAAGATAGCGTAAGAAAGAAGAAAGCATGGAAAAGAAGATCGCGTAGAAAAGAAGATCGCGTAGAAAAGAAGATCGCGTAGAAAAGAAGATAGCGTAGAAAAGAAGATAGCGTAGAAAAGAAGATAGCGTAGAAAAGAAGATAGCGTAAGAAAGAAGAAAGCATGGAAAAGAAGATCGCGTAGAAAAGAAGATAGCGTAGAAAAGAAGATAGCGTAGAAAAGAAGATAGCGTGGAAAAGAAGATAGCGTGGAAAAGAAGATAGCGTGGAAAAGAAGATAGCGTAGGAAAGAAGATAGCGTAGAAAAGAAGATAGCGTAGAAAAGAAGATAGCGTAGGAAAGAAGATAGCGTAGGAAAGAAGAAAGCATGGAAAAGAAGAAAGCATGGAAAAGAAGAAAGCATGGAAAAGAAGATAGCATGGAAAAGAAGATAGCATGGAAAAGAAGATAGCATGGAAAAGAAGATAGCATGGAAAAGAAGATAGCGTAGGGAAAGAAGATAGCGTAGGGAAAGAAGATAGCGTAGGAAAGAAGATAGCGTAGGAAAGAAGATAGCGTAGGAAAGAAGATAGCATGGAAAAGAAGATAGCGTAGGAAAGAAGATAGCGTAGGAAAGAAGATAGCATGGAAAAGAAGATAGCATGGAAAAGAAGATAGCGTAGAAAAGAAGATAGCGTAGGAAAGAAGATAGCGTAGAAAAGAAGATAGCGTAGGAAAGAAGATAGCGTAGGAAAGAAGATAGCGTAGGAAAGAAGATAGCGTAGGAAAGAAGATAGCATGGAAAAAAGAGATGCCATGGAAAAGAAGATAACATGGAACCTTGAAATCATGAAAATAATTTGTTAACGGAATAGTCAGTTTAGTGCCATAAGTAATACTGGCTTTGGGCGATCATGTCACGAAAGAGACATGGCTGGCTGTGCAGAAAATTATTCCGAAGTAGGTTGGCATTACTTTTGCGATCGGGTTATTTAACCCATAACTGGATAAAAAAGACGGTTTAATACCTTTTCCAAGAGTATTTGCGCGTAAGTGAATGCAAGGAATTCAAGTGTAATTCGAACTCGGCTCTCCAATTTCTCGTTCCGAGCCGATATCCACTGCACCAGAACTGCACCAGATATGACCATGAGATTTTCCTGCAGTAGGCTACCATTAGATTGTGCGGTAGACAGGTTGTCAAACCAAGGCTATAGAACCGAATCAGTATCCCTACTTTATCAGGCGTAGCTCTCTCATTGATTTTTCGTCACTTTTACGTCAGATTCATTACTGCTATTAATTACATTCTTATCTTATTAATAAGTTTAAATAACGTCATCCATTGTTATTGAATCCATTTTAGGACAGCTACTAAGAAAGTTTGTTTACTGTGTTATGGTCTAAAGACTTTCTCTCCAGATCCTAGCATACATATTTATAAATCTGTCATTCGTCCATACTTAGAATATTGCTATCACATATGGCGCGAGGCTTCTGCTATTTACCTGAAGCTCCTTGATAAGATCCCAAAGAAGAATCAGCAATATTATTGGTCCTGGTCTGGCGGCTCGGCTTCAGTCTTTTTCTCAGTGTTATAAGATTGCTCTACTATCTCTTTTCTATAAATACATTCATGGTAATTGTTTGGATAAGCTGTCTGCTATGGTTCTTAGACATTTTTTAAAATTTAATTGAACAGGTGAAGAGGCTCATCCCTTGTTCCCTGTTTAGGATGTGGTTTCCGGTTTTCTCTTTTCCAATCTTTTCACTCCTTTTTCTTTTTTTTTTTTCATTTGGAGTAGATAGACTAAACTATCGCCCGGTTCACACTCCACCCACGTCTATTGAACAGATGAAGAGGCTCATCCCTTGTCCCTTGTTTAGGATGTGGTTTCCGGTTTTCTCTTTTCCAATCTTTTCACTTTTACGTAGCCCCCTGCACATCAGTGGCGTTACCGCCTTGCTCAGGGTGATATGATTAAGAAAAAAAAAATAGTAGACCGGCGTCAAGATCTCACCAGTTTACAATTGAGCTGGCTAGATCTATCTGTAAGTTCTATACTAACATTGTTACGAGGGTCCATTTCTATATAAATATATTAATAAAGTCTACCAAAAGGTTAAATTTCATAATAAGGGATTCTAATGAGCCCTACTTGTTAGTACCAAAAAGTTTTCATAGAGAAATTAGAAATAGAACGTTTGGAAAATTTTAGATCATTCCATTATATTCGAGAAAGATCTAGATGATTCGAGATGATTCGAGAAATGTGCTAATTAGGTGCTAGCCCTTATAAAAATAGGTTTTGAGAAGCGTGTTGTCAGTTGTAAAAAGGAATTGCTGCCAGTATCAACTCCGCTTGATTCGCGGATTATTAAATCCAGCCGAAAGAATCTTTATGAAAAATTGCCGACCAACAAAAACCCAAAAAGTGAACCTCATGGAACAAATCTTGTAAATAGAATTTTGAATATTTTCATTGACCAAACTAAAAGTTAATCTTTATATATTTGAGGATTTCCAGTATAGCACTTAGACTACTTCGCTAGTCCTAAGTTGGTAAAGATACTTGACTCCTTACCTTCCCTTCTCTCCTCGTAACTCTTGCCAGTAGTAAACTCTATGTTTCTGTCTTGACTGCCAAAATTGTATATTTTGTATATATTTTGTGTTTATCGTAATTAAATATTTATTTTTGATTTAGCTCTGTGTTTTAGCAAATCTTTTTTTTCCTTCTGTTACGATTTCCGAATCATAACAACAGTTGTTTTCTCGCACTCACTTCTCGATTCTGGAACTCCTTCCAGCCAAATTTAAAATCTTCAAAAGATTAAATGCAATGTCTATCGCAGGGGTCGGCAACTCATTCGTGTTATAATGACGGGTCACGGACCGGACGAAGGCCATCAATAAAAGATTAAGAAAAATTAGACATGCAGACCCCTGTCAACCTAAATATTTAAAACTATAATGAAAATAAACATTGAGAAATCAGAAAAACAAAAGAAAATCTAAAATTAAAAAAATCCCCTAACAAAAATTATTTTTCTTCAAGGAACGTCAAAATACTTCAAAGGGAAAAAATCAACCAAAAGTGAAATGGATGAAATTATGACGTAGTTTTGAAACTGTTATTGAAAATTGTACCACAAACGAACAACGCACACACACTAATACATCAAATAAAAATGAAACACGCATACCCGTACATATTGCAAACATATACACTTCCGTATGATAACATAAGAATATGGCCCATTGAAAGATTCCAGCAACTTACATTGGGTAGGTGGCAGGGGTAATCGATGTGGTGTCGTTGTTGGAGGAATGAAATAGAAAACCGACGGAAACAACATTGCCCTGTGAAGGTGCCCCCGCCTAATGTCTATCGCCGGTCGGTCGGTAGGTCGGTAGGTCGGTCAAATCGGCTCTCAGTTTTTGCTTTATGTTTATTTTTTTAATTTTTTACGCAGAAATGAAGATGAATGGGTTTTGATCGTGTTTTTGAGGTCTTGGTATTCAAATTCGGTTGGGTGGATCAAAGGAAGATAACAGTAGGCCTTTTTTTGTTGAATTCGACAGCCTCGTCTCACACGTTAAAAATAAAGTCATTGGTAATCAGGCTCGCGGGCCGTTCAAAATGCCTTCGCCGGCCGTAGGTTGCCGACCCTTGGTCTATCCCTATCCACTGTCCTGATTACTCTTTCCGCTTTCTAATTATTAATGTTTGTTTTCTTAATTCTTCCACGATTCACTTACTACCTTGCATGGAATAGTATCGATTTAAAACAAAAAAACGAAAAAGTGAGACATTTACTGCGTTTCTGAGTTTTGGTCAATTTAATTGATAGAATTCTATCGATAGTATTAACGAATTCAGCATAACAAAAAGGACTTATAGTACCCCCTTACTAGGGGTCAGAAATAATACTACCTAAACATATTAACTTTGTCTTCTCCCTCCTCTTCTCCAGGTGCTTCCACCTAGGTCACGTACTACTTCCCAGAAATCCCTTCATCTCTCACTCCCTCTTTTTCTCTCTATCTCTCTGGCCCATCCCTACTGACCAACAACTAGTAGCAGTTCAGTTTTTTTTTTTAGTTCCTCTAAAGATTTCACACCAGCCACACGTGCTACACCCGATAGCGGGCATTTTAGCCAGCCACGAGGGACTCACACAAGAATGTAGACGAAGTTAAATAAAGTTTGTTTTAACAGGTTAATATTTGTATCTTAATTATTAGCCAAAACATAGGAGGTACAAATATTACAGGCTCAAACAGGAACAGATGGATTAACAAAGGGAAGAATAATGTGAAAGGAAAGCACTTCACAGGTAGTTTATGGACCGGGAACTGTTGCAGGATAGGGTTAGGCAGAGGTTACTTAAAAAAAGAAACGAAATATTTCTAGCACCGGGAAAATGAAATAATTCAGAATCATCTATATTAAAATTAAAAACGGGACCAGAAAAATAGCAAAATAAAAAATAAAAAATAAAATCAAGTATCAAGCCATTAGCTGACTCCAGAGGGATGACGTTGCAAATTTCAAAACATTTCGACCGATTTTGGTTCAACCATGTAAACAAATGCTATGAGAATACGAGAATAATCCCGAGGCTGTTGCCGAATGTAAATAAATCCTAAAGAAGTTTCGATATTCGTCTTGATCCGTTTTAATCCCAGCAAGATTTCGAAGGGAAATGGTGCGTTTGTTAAGCCAAACGATTCGGGTGTAAACCACATGATATTGAATAAATCAGAATGGCTTAAAAGGAACGTAAACAAATCGACAAATAAAAGACCGTCAGGACAAGGGACAGAACTTGGAGATTTCTATGGAGCTTCTCACCCATACGCAGGAATAGAATTCTGCGACAAGAAACACGGACGCTATCCAATTGAATCAGGAGGAATTGAAGGGACGAATGAATTGAATCTGTCTAAATAGTTGTGTCGGTGTGTAAAGAAATCTGAACATTTGGTCATTTATAAAACAAACAAGAGAATTGAAGAGCGTTGATTTGCTAGATTATTGCTTAAAATTGAGAGCGGCCATCTTTATGAACCTATAAATAATGTTGAACTTATGATTAATAATTATAATTAATTGTTACGAATCCATAAATAATACGGTAAATTTTGTTAACTTTATAATTAGCAATTGGTTTATATAGGTCTATAATTCGTACCTGATTTTTTTCTATTACGGAAGAAGAAGAAGAAAAAGAAGAAGTAGGAGGAGGAAAGGGGAAGAGAAGAAAAAGGAGGGGGGAAAATGAGGAAGGAGACGAGAAGGAAAAAGAGAAGAGGAAGAGGAGCAAAAATAGTATTAATATAAAGTAAATAAGTTATACAATAATGATCAAGATGTTTATAAACCTGCAATTAATACATTAATTCTTATTAACTTTTTTTTTATTAAGAATGAATTGTTTTAAAGCCGATAATTAATACGGTCGACAAATCGGGGAGCCGAGTTCGAATTACAGTTGAATTCCTTCTATTCACTTACGCACAAATACCCTTGGGAAAGGTATTAATCCGTTTCTTCTCTCTAGTTATGGGTTAAATAATAGGACGGATTGGGTTCTATAGCCTTGGTCGGCAACCAGTCTACCGCAGAAAGCAATGGCAACCTACGTTCGGGATAATCTTCTGCCCGGTCAGTCATGTCTCAAAAGAGACATGATCGCGCAATGCGAGTATCACGTATGGTATTTAACTGACTGACTGAATATAATAATGATTAAAACATCTACTGGGCATAAAGTAGAGGATTAGTTTTATGTTGTTATGAAGCTATAAGATGATCCCCCACTAATTACTACATAATAATATAATACATCTCTTCTCCCTCTAGCTATGAGTCAAATAACATAACAGATTGGGTTCTATAGCCTTGTCTGGCAACCAGTCTACCGCAGAAAGCAATGAGAACCTACTTTCGGGATAATCTTCTGCCCAGTCAGTCATGTCTCGAAAAAGACATGACATGATCGCCCAAAGCGAGAATCATGTCTGGCACTTAACTGACTGAATTAATACGGTAAATTTTATTAACCTTATAAGGTTGGATCACTGTGTCGTGCCAGGAAGTTTTTTTTCCGCCTGAATCCATCTTGCACATATACAAATCACCCACCCGTCTGTGCATGGAATATTGCAGTCATATATGGTCAGGTGCCTCCGCTTTTCATCTCAGTGATCTCGACAGGCTCTAGAGAAGAATCAGTAATGTGATAGGTACCGACTTGGCGGCTTGACTGCAGCCACTTTCTCACCGACGGGATGTGGCTTCCCTCTGTCTGTTCTATAAATATTTTCAGGGCTTCTGCTCCGACGAACTTAAGTCACTGGTGCCCCTGCCACATGAGTTTACTCGTGCAACCAGACTGGCGACTGGGTCCCACCCACTTACTGTTAGATCAACCAAATGCAGCCGACAATTCTACTCCATCAGCTTCTTTTCTAGCACTTCCCGCCTGTGGAACTCTCTTCCATATTCTTGCTTTCCTGACGGCTACAACTTCCACGAATTTAAAAGCAATGTCAATACCCATCTCTTAACCACTTGACTCCAGTTCTTTCTACATCACCCTGTATATCTTTTCCTTTCTCCCTATCTTTGCTGCTGTATTCCCACCCTTCTCTTGCTCCCAACCTGTAACTCGTTCGTCTTTCTCTTTACTCTCCTCTTATCTAATTTTTTTCTCTTATGTAACCCCCCTGCGCATCAGTGGCGTTACCGCCTTGCTTGGGGTGAAAAGATTTTAAAAAATAGCAACACAATTTTTATAAACCTATGATTAATATCCTAATTTTTGTTAATGTAGAAGAAGAAGAAGAAGAAGAAGAAGAAGAAGAAGAAGAAGAAGAAAGAGTGGAGAAGGAAAATAATAATAATAATAATAATAATAATAATAATAATAAGTTATCAGAACTGACAATAAAAAAATAACAATATGGATGGACTAACTCTCACAATAAAGATTGGGATTTTTATAAAACTGTAATATTTACTTTGACTATATTGTTCCACCTTTTACGGTGCCAATTAATAGATTATTAAAACCAAATGGAACAATTTTCTACGATTCAGAAGAAACTCACAAAAAGCAATGTAGCATTTTGATGAACTCATAGGATTCAGACGATCAGAGGTTTTCCACAAATGTCTTCATTTTATTGTCTGCGAATTGCCAAGCATTCTTGGGAAAGATAATGGAGTAGTTTTCCGTTACTTTCACAGCATTTTTTAAAATCTTCTTTGTTTCTAGGAAAATTTTCCTGTGTATAAGTACTTTACTCAGCTTCTGGAACGCGTCCTTCGCCATACCAATTCGCCTTCGGATCTCTGTGTCGCCTTTTCCATCTCCTGATTTAATAGTGAAGAAAAAACAAGTTAGCCTTAGGGATGGAGTACAACTAGAAAAAATGTAGCCTTATGGATAGGGTACAGTTAGAAAAGGTTAGCCTTATGGATAGGGTACAGTTAGAAAAAGGTTAGCCTTATGGATAGGGTACAGTTAGAAAAAGGTTAGCCTTATGGATAGGGTACAGTTAGAAAAAGGTTAGCCTTATGGATAGGGTACAGTTAGAAAAAGGTTAGCCTTATGGATAGGGTACAGTTAGAAAAAGGTTAGCCTTATGGATAGGGTACAGTTAGAAAAAGGTTAGCCATATGGATAGGGTACAGTTAGAAAAAAGTTAGATTTTTGGATTGAATAACTAGTTTATGAAACGGAGAAATTATGAATTATGAAGTGTGTGTGTGTATGTATGTGTAGAGAGGGTAGAACTGATATTAACACTCGTCCATGAACAACCTAATTTCCAGATAGGTGAAAGGAAAGACAAGATGAAGGGAAATGCATAGAGATAATAGATATTGGAAGGGGAGAAAAAACAGAATAACAGAAGAAATGTTGAGAATAAGGAAAAATATATTTAAACGGAGAAGGTAATCATTTTTTAGAAGAAAGAAAAACGAAAGAAGAAGAAGAAGAAGAAATCAGAGATGAATGCAAAAAGTAAAAGTATGGATGGAATTCTTCTTTTATGTGCCCTGTCCTTTCAGGATGTAGGCGATCATGGCTTTCCACATCTTCCTGTCCCTGGTGGCTCTTAGCACGCTTTCTCCTGTTGCACCATGCAATCCCCGTTCTGTCATCCACTAGCTCAAGCCCATAAATCTAGAATATAAATGTATAGAAACTAGCATGGCCACAAAATGAGGGATCAGTTTATATATTTATTATAATATAGAATTGATCCCCCATTTTATACCCACATAATTTCTTATAAACAGTTGACATATATATTCTTCTTTTATGTTCCATGTCCTTTCAGGACGTAGGCGATCATGGCTTTCCACATCTTCCTGTCCCTGGTGGCTCTTAGCACGCTTTCTCCTGTTGCACCATGCAACCCTCGTTCCGTCATCTACTTGATCAGGTCCTTCAAATATCCGCTGCTTACCCCTGTTTCTTTTGCCCTCTATCTGGCCTGTTAGTATAAGGTTCTCCAAGCCCTCTTTCCTCATTGAATGTCCTAGGAACTTTAGTTGTATCTTCCTTATGCTGAATATTAATTTCCTTTTCGTTTCCATCCTTACCAAAACCTCGTCATTGCTCACATGCTCGATCCATGATATTCGCAGCATCCTTCTGTAGAACCACATTTCAGTTGCTTTAAGTTTGTCCTTCATCTTTGATGATATTGACCAACATTCACTGGCATATTGAAGAACTGACGTTACATAGCAATCCAGTATTCTCCTCTTTGTTTCTAGCGAAATTGTCCTGTTTCTTAATATTTTACTCAACTTCTGGAATGCTTCCTTCGCCATGCCAATTCGCCTTCGGATAACTCTCACAATAATTCGTGTAATCTGTTGGGGCCTCACATATAACCCGTATTTAAGTGTATCTAGAGCCGGGTAGCTTTATGGCACCCTTTTCATTTAAGACTACTTTCGAATTTACAGGCTAAAAATCCCAGTTCGCCCCCTATCATAGGCTACGGTTTGAATTCTGTCATCTTTTTTCTTCTAGCGGCTTTCATAAAAAATAAGAGAATCCAATTTATTCTGTTCTTTAACTTATGAAGAATTCATGCCTTTTCCGAGTGCATTAGTACGTGGTAAATAAAACGAAATTTATGTCAAAACTTTAATAACACTTAAGGACGATGTCGATCTTGCTACGGTATATGCACACGTAAACTGTTAGATATTCTAATGTAATTTTCAAATTCGTCAGCTACTTGTGACAAAGAAAAGCCCACATCAGCGAAACGTCTGTGCCTGAGCTTCAGACGGTGATAGATATTGATATCAGGTTCAATATATCGTAAAAGTGTCTACTGAAATCAGGTGGCATGACAAGGAGAGGCCCACCCGAGAAACTAGATGTTTTTTTCGGAGGTGTTTCGATGTTAGAAGCAGTCGACGAATCAACACCTCTCAGATTCTAGGACGGTCACGTAGTCTAGTCCTTTGCAAAGATCGGCGCATTTTAAGAGGGAGAAAACATGGGTCCTCAATTCAGATCAATGTAAATGTAGTCTCAAGATTGTTAGACATCGTTGTTAATATATATAGTTAAGAATCATTGTGTTATGGGCTATTAGGAGTCGCTTTTGATATTGAGTGTTAAGAATCGTTGTTGATATAGACAGTTATCAATCGTTGTTATGGACTATTAAGAATCGTTGTTGATATGGACTGTTAAGAATCGTTGTTCTTATGAACTGCTAGTAATTATTACTGATATGAACTGTAAGGAATCGTTCTTGATATATTACTGCGCTGGACTGCTAGAAATTGTTGTTGATATCGGCTATTAGAAAACGATGTTATAGACTATTAGAAATCGTTGTTGATATATAGACTCTCAGGAATCGTTATTGATATGGACTGTTAGAAATCCTTATTATAGACTGTTAGGAACATTGTTGATATGACCTATTAGAAATTGTTGTTGATATAGATTGTTAGACGTTTTTGTTATGGATTGAAAGGGATTTGTTGTTAGTATGAAATGTTAGGAATTGTTTTTACTATTGACTTTTAGGAATTGTTGTCGATATGGAATGTTAAGAACAGTTGTTGATATAGACTGTTAGGAATCGTTACTGCGGACTATTAGAAATCGTTGGTTTTACGGGTTGTAAAGAATCGTTGTTATGGACTGTTAGTAAGTGTTGTTGATATGAACTGCTGGGAATTTGTGTTACAATAGGCTGTTAGGAATGCGTGCCAATATGGATGGTTAGAAATCATTGTTGTTATAAACTGTGAAAGTTACGCATAGCGCCGCCATAATGTTCGTGGCTTATGGTCACCTAACGTTAAATCACCGTTAGGGTCGTCGAAGTTAAGCAATGTTAGGCTGAGTCACCTTTTAGATCGGTGACTGTTTTTTTAATATCTTTGCTATAACTTTAGATGTATGAATGGTGTATAACGGTTCGGAATCGCTGATCAGAAAGCCGAATATCAATTCCAGATATGTTCCTTACCCCTTACGCTCTAATTTGTTTGGGAGAATTTTTTTTCTCTTGTTCCCATATTACGTTAAAACATCGATTTCCATATTCAATATCGAATGTGGCCAGTAACAAGACTAGATGGGTTACGGCATTGACATATCAAGTGCTGTAAACTTAGGTGTATCAGTGGGTTAATGGATAATGGTTGGGAATTTTAAATCAAAGAGCCGAGTTCCAGTTTAAGCGCAAAGAGTCTTGGAATAGGTTATGAATTTATCTCTTTTTGCCTATCTATGGATTAATTTGTAAAACTTGTATAAACTGTAGCGTAGGGAGCTGGTTAATTTTTCATTGATTCGGCGGTGAGTCAGACTTAACCGAACTCCCTACAGCTTACAAGTTTTATGCAGAATAACATTCATCAGAAGGTTTTCATCATTAGAAGTTTGGTTGTCATTTGGAATGTGTGGATTAGTGTAGAAGAATGAAATAATAAAATAGACATTTTGTAAAGGAAAATAGAAATTTAATAAAAGGGAATGAATAACAAGTTGTAGAAGTTATTATTCAATTAGAAACATTATTAAGAGGTTAAGGGTAGAGTTCGTACAAAATGTTCTAAGGGTAGAGTTCGTACAAAATGTTCTAGTAGTAATTGTTGAAAGAGATAAGGAGAAAGAGAAAGAGAACAAGGTGCGACCTGACTTTATCTCCGGGTCGATTTGAAGTTGGTTACATTTTAGTTCTTTCGTCTCTTGGCTCCCATCTGTTTCTTGACTGACGCCGAGGTTATTTATATTTCTTTTTGAATTTCACACTGGATTGCCAAGTCCTTCCAATTCTTACGAGTCGCTCCCATTGGTCAAAAATCATTTTAACACCTACTTGCGAAATCTGGTTTCAAGTTTTTCATTAAGCACATGGTCAATCCTTTTTCTTTTGGGCAAAATCAGGATTTCACATATCGTTGTGAAATTTTGTAAAAGTGAAGAAGAGAGTTGATTTTAATTAATTTATTATCCGCTATAAAACAATCTAATTTCTGGCCTTAAATAATCTGCAAGGTGCTGATAAGCCGTAGAAAGTGAATCAAGCAACAAATGAATAATTTCATCTCATTTCTTGAAGGTATCATATTAGTCGGCAAAGTATGGAAGGCCCTACATAGAAATACTCAATCGAAATGGTACGATGTTTCCAGTTTGGCAACTGACGTCACTTTAGAAGATTATTCAAAGACAAAGTCCGATTAGTTTAATTTCGATTGCTAAACAATTATTTCACCAAATTACTGACCTGAAAACTCGTTTAAAGGAATGTAGCATTTATCAGAAAAGCAATTGAACAAAGATTAATTCTGATTTGTCTTTATGCGAATGCTAAGGTTGATTCTGCTGTCGCACCCAGTAAGCACTTTTGCCCCCGTTCAAAAAGTCGTTAACTTCAGTCAAGTTATAACTTAGTTAATTCCATGACAAATTTCGCAGAAAGTGGATTAAAAAAAACAAAAAACAAAAAAAACAAACACGCATTCAAATGACCTAAAAAGTGAATGGCTACATCAAATCCATCGCTACATGTTATTATTATTTGTTTAATCATTTCACCCCGGGCAAGGCGTAAATGCCACTGATGTGCGGGGGGGGGGGACAATTTTTTTTTTTAATCATATCACCCCGAACAAGGCGGTAACGCCACTGATGTGTAGGGGTCTACGTAAGAGTGAAAAGATTAGAAGAGAGAAAGCCGGAAACCACATCCTAAACAGGGAACAAGGGATGAGCCTCTTCACCTGTTCAATAGACGTGGGTGGGGTGTGAACCGGGCGATAGTTTAGTCTATCTACTCCAATTGAAAAAAAAAGAGAAGAAAAGTGAAAAGATTGGAAAAGAGAAAACCGGAAACCACATCCTAAACAGGGAACAAGGGATGAACCACTACACCTGTTCAATAGACGTGGGTGGAGTGTGAACCGGGCGATAGTTTAGTCTATCTACTCCAATTGAAAAAAAAAAGAAGAAAAGTGAAAAGATTGGAAAAGAGAAAACCGGAAACCACATCCTAAACAGGGAACAAAGGATGAGCCTCTTCACCTGTTCAATAGACGTGGGTGGAGTACTGTGTCGGGCCAGGATGTTTCTCTTGTCAAAATCCATTTTGCACATTTATAAATCAACCACTCGACCGTGCACTGAACACATGTCATATCCGGTCGGGTGTTCCTGGTATTCATCTTGAGATTCCAAAGTCCAAAGAAGAATCTGCTATGCAATCGCTCCTGACTTGGAAGCTCGATTTCAGTCGGTTTCTTACCGACGTAACGTGGCTTCCCTCTGTCCTTTCTATAATTAAATAAATATGGCAAATGTTCTAATGAGCACTTTTTTCTGGTGCTCCGGCCACAAAAGTTTAAGCGTGTTACTGAATTGGCATCTAGGTTCCCCCATTGACCATTAAAATAGTTAATAGTAAATTGCACTTCTACTCCAATAGTTTATTTTCCCGCACATCCCATCTATGGATTCGCTTTCGTTTACTTGCTACAATAATAGCTAAAATCTCATAAAATGTAAAGGCAACGTCAATTGCTATCGTCTTTTTTTAAACCCGTTCATCTTTTATCAATACTTCAATACCCAGTCTAGTGGAGGAGGAGAAGTGTTCATGTGTTTCCCAAACGTATTTGTCATGGAGTAAACATAACGAACTTGACCAGAATTTGAACACTTTCTGAGTCAATAACCGTGACAATATTGGCATATATTACAGTTTTTCATATAACTGATATTTCTGTCGTTTAAGAAATTTTGTAAAAGCCTGAATAAATGGTAATTAGAAGTCGATCAAACGAACAATAGAGGGAGCATATATAAACGAAGTTGTTACAGTTTTTCTCTGATCATATATATATATATATATATATATATATATATATATATATATATTTATATATATGTATATATATATATATATATATCTGTAAATTCAGACAAAACTTAGTGGGGAAATAGTCATTTTCAACATGCCATTTTAAGGCATGCATCCTTCGACCCCTTCTAAACAAAGAATGAAGAAAATTCTAAGCCCAGAGGTTAGTTTAGGTAAAGAAAGGGATCGGGGTATATTAGTTTTCATTGGGTTGGGCTGGGGGAAGGAGTTAGTAGTAATTCTTCCTTGGTAGTGGAAGGTACGTCGCCTGATCCTAGGGTTAGCAGTGGTAAGTGGTGTAGAGATAACTGCTAGGTCAACTTTTTAAAAAATTTGAATATTTTTTTTTTATCGGGACTAATTGGGAGAATAGGATAATTATTGTAGTTGATATTTATTTCTATGGCGACACATACTTATGATCTCCCTTCGTTTATTAAGGAGTATATTTTGGTCTTGAAATTTAAAAATTTTAATTTTTTCTGTCAAACATAGATTATATCTATCACTTAAGCTATTAGCGGTCCTAGTCTTACCTATGAGTTCCCATTTTATCTGGGAATCTAAGTTACTTTCTTTTAATTCCCAGAATTTTCTAGAAAGAGCAGTTTGATATTTTAAACTAGGGTTGGTCAAGGAGTGCTGTGGGTATAAACCGTTTTATATATATATATATATATATATATATTAAACGTAAATATATTTTGTTTTATCATTCATAAACATACTTACTTTACCGACTCATAAACACACACATTCATACATGATTCTGTCATCTGCTTCTTCTATGTGCCCTGTCCCTTCAGGACATAGGCGATCATGGTTCTCCACGTCTCCCTATCCCTTGTGGCTCTTAGTATGTTTGCTCTTGTTACTCCTCGCAACCCCCGTTCTGTCATCCACCTGATCAGGCCCTGCAAATATGTTATTCGCTGCCTTCTTCTGTCTCTTTTTCCTTCCATCTGGCCAGTCAGTATCAGGTTCTCCAAGCCCTCCTTCCTCATTGCGTGTCCCAGGAACTTCAGTTGTCTCTTCCTGATGCACAGTATTAATTTCCTTTTTGTTGTCATTCTTTCCAACACCTCATCGTTGCTTGCATGCCCAGTCCACGATATCCGCAGCATCCTTCTGTAGAACCACATTTCCACTGGTTCAAGTTTTGTCCTCATTTTAGATGATATTGTCCAGCATTCATTGTCATATTGAAGAACTGACATCACATAGCAATTCAGCACTCTTTTCTTTGTTTCTAGTGAAATTGTCCTGTATACATATATTTAATAAAAAAGAAAATTGTCCATCGTTTGATACTTGTATACATTATTTCGCTTCAATTTTGAACGGAAATGTATTTCGTTTTGTCATTCACACACATACTAACGTTACCGACATATAAACACAATTAATTCTTCTATACTTTAAATATGCATGCCTTATTTTCGCACATATACACTTACATTTAAAATAAAAACAACTATTGCTTTTATTACACGTGGCACACACATATAAACACGCATAAGGCTTTTCTTTTTTCTCTTCATTTAAAAATGTTCATCTATTGATTTATTACATGTGACACGTATCTGACCAAGGAAATCAAACCTCAATCAACGTACTGTCTTTTTGGATTTGTTAAAATTTAAAAACAATTTTTAAATCATTTCTCTTTTAAAAATCTCTGAACAAGGTTATTAAAGTGAAAAATGTTAGATTAAAGCCACTTTTTCCTACCTGTTCTATACTTATTCTACTCATCTGTTCATATATATTAATTTGGTCTAATTGGGAGCAGTACATGTTCGAATCAATCTGTGGTTATCCGGAGAACATCTAATCATACACAAAGCATTATATCTTTTTGTTGAAAACCGGCCTATATTAAAGACGCTGTACGACCACTTACAATTCGCGTTGTAGAAGATATTCTCATTTTGTCACCACCTCCAGTGGTTTGTTTTCTGCTGATTAAGAAGCCAAGGATCAAAGAGATTAACATAACCAAATCGTTGAAAATTAATTTCTGCGCTTTACTTGGATATTCTAAGAATGTTGAGTATCTCCGAACTTCTATATCGTTGGTTATTTTTGTATATTATCTTGATTTAACCACTATCAACTTCCAATGGCGAATCCGTTTCTGGAGTATCGCCTAGCAAAATGTTTTCCGACTATTTTTTACAAACATTTTTAAAAATATTTGACCAGGAGTAATGTATTTCTTAGACGCTACCTACCACCACATAAATCATCGCCACAACCACCATCACCACCACTTCTTCTTCTTCTATGTGCCCTGTCCCCTCAGGACGTAGGTGATCATGGCCTTCTACTTTTCCCTATCCCTGGTGGCTCTGAGCACGCCTTCTCCTGTTACACCATGCAATCCTCGTTCCGTCATCCACCTGATTAGGTCTTTCAAATATGTTATCCGTCGCTTTCCCCTGTCTCTTTTTCCCTCTATCGAGCTTGTTAGTATCAGGTTCTCCAGGCCCTCCTTCCTCATTGCGTGTCCCAGGAACGTCAGTTGTCTCTTCCTGATGCTCAGTATTAACTTCCTTTTTGCTTCCATCATTTCCAAAACCTCATAATTGCTCATATGTTCGATCACTGATATTCGCAGCATCCTTCTGTAAAACCACATTTCAGTTGCTTCAAGTTTTTCCTTCATTATTGATGGTATTGTCCAGCATTCACTGCCATATTGAAGGACGGAAAGAATCAATTCCCGGGAAGTGTTATTCATTTTATTTCATTTCAAGAGTTAGAATTAATTAAAAAAAATCACAAATTTTGAGAAATTTTCTAAAATTTGAAGCTGGTTTGACAACTGCCATTATCCAATTGCAAGGAGCTACTTTTTAATGGAGGACACTGAGAATGTCATCTTTCGACAAAAAGAAAATTATGAATTTTAATGCTTCCAAAACGAAGCTGCTATCCATTAACCATCACGGACAATTGCTCCTATCCCCCATTAGCATGGGTCAGGCTAGCCCGCCCCTAAAAGTAAAACACTTCGTCTACTCGGCTTAACTCTCACAACCGACCTCAAGTGGAATAACTTTATAGAATCCATAACTAAATCCGCTGCTAAGAAATCGGTTCTCTGTGTAGGAACAGGAAGTTTTTTTCGGCCAGAAGCAATCCTGCACATATATAAATCTATCATCCGCCTGTGCATTGAATACTGCTGCCATATCTGGTCGGGTGCTCCTGCTTTCCACCTAGGTGTCCTTGAAAAAATCCAACGTAGAATCTGTAATGTTATAGATCCCGACTTGGCAGCTCAGATAGAGTCACTTTCTCACCGGCGCAATGTGGCTTTCCTGTGTCTCTTGTAGAAATACTTTCACGGTTTCTGCTCCGATGAACTTAGCTCACTGGTGCCTCATATAGATAAACTCGAGCCACAAGATTAGCAACTAGGTCCCACCCTTTTACCGTGAAACCAATAAATTGTAAGCACAAATTCTACTCCCACAGCTTCTTTTCTCGCACTTCCCGCCTGTAGAATTCCCTTCCATTTACTTGTTTTCCCGACATCTACAATCTCCAAGAATTTAAATGTAAAGTCAATAGTCATCTCCTATCTCACTAACCTGCATCCCCTCTCTCTCTCTCTCATGCTCCCTTCTCCGTCTACTCTACTCTCATTCGTATTCTCATCCTTCTTTTACCCACTTCCTGACACCCCCTATAACCTGTCACTCTTTCTCATAACACTTCTCCTATGTAACCTCCTGCAAAACAGTGGCAGTAAAATGCTTTGTTTGGGGCGATATGATTATAAAAAGAAAATTTCGATACATTTATATTCCAGAAAATGTAAATAAATCTAAAAGGCGTGCATGTGTAGCTGATCAGTATTTTATTGACTGACTGACTGATTCGTTTTTTACGGCTTATCAGACAAGGAATTATTATGTAAATATAAAGGGGGGGATCAATCTTATATTACAATTAATATATAAATTGATCCCTTACTTTATAGCCACAGTCATCCTTCTCTTACCCACTTCCTGATACCCCCTATAACCTGTCACTCTTTCTAATAATTTTTCTCGTATATAACCCCCTGCAAAACAGTGGCAGTAAAATGCCTTGTTTGGGGCGATATGATTATAAAAATAAGAAAATTTTATATACTATTATAATGTGGATATAAAGAGTGGGATCGATTCTACATTACATTCAATTTATAAATTGATCCCCTACTTTATGGCCGCAGTAAGCTTTCTCTTACCCACTTCCTGACACCCCCTATATAACCGGTCACTCTTTTTCATAACTTTCCTCCAATGTAACCCCCTGCAAAACAGTGGTAGTAAAATACCTTAGTTGGGGCGATATGATTATAAAAAAAGACAAACTAAATAATTCTTTATCGTCCAAGAGAATGACATAGAAGAATCTCATAAATCTTATTTAAGCTGATTATTTTTCAGTCATTGGCCAGAGATCGGCGCGTTCGTCTTAATTTTGATGTCGAAATTTCTAACGATATATGGGGTCAGAAAGAGGGAACACCAGTCAGACGAACGATTTTGGTGAAGCTGAAAATCGTATGGAAACCAGATGAGCAGCTCTGGTGGCATTAATCACCTCCCCTCTTTAAAGATTTTAAAATTCCCATTTCTTTCTCGCTAGCGTCATCTTTTTCAAGCGCCCCATATTAAATCTTTTTAGATTCACTTTCCGAATCACTTTTGTTGTAGAGGAATATCCTATTCTACCCCGTAATGGATATGGTCTAGTGTATAAAAGATTGCGACTAGGGGCATACGTCAGCATACGTCACTAAACGGAAGCATACGTCACTAGACGGTAGCATACGTCACTAGACGGACGCATACGTCATAGGCGGAGACATTTTCTACTTGATCGTTATTACTGTTACTATTCGTTGATTGTTCTGGTACGTCTATTGGTTTATTGTACTGTTGTATAATAAATCTCTTCTAATCTATCTTCAGTGTTAAGTATTATTCTCACACAATTCTTTTTCCTGATATTCCTTCCCGGGATATATCAGATTGGCGACGAAGATTTGGCAATTACATGGGGCTCGCCAAAATATCAGATTGGAAAAAAGATTCGGCATTTACGCGAAGCTCGTCAAATATCAGTTTGGTGACCAAGATTTGGAAGTTTATGCGATTGACAAAGAAAGACAGTAACTTCTAGCCATATATCGGATTGACGACGTAAATTTGGAAAGGTTGACGCGAAAAGAAAAATAAATTAAGGTAAGAGGTAGTTTTTTGTTGCCCCCTCATAAAAAAGAAACTACGTTTATTGTTCTCGCCGAAGAGTACAACTTATTGGTCAGCTGTACATATAAAAAAAATATGGAACAATTAGCTGAATTTGTAAAGACGCTGGGAGGAGCGGTCCAACAGTTAATGCAACAACAGCAATTTCAGCAAAAAATATAAATAGAGCTCCAACAACAATTTCTTAAAACAACAGGAAAGCCAACAAAAACAACAGGAAAGCCAACAAAGACTACAAACGAATATCCAACAACAAATGATACTTCAACAAGAGGTTTGAAAAAATTGGTATTAAATCAGGGCGAACCGAAGGAAGGTTCTAGAGACTTCTCTGGAGAGGGTATTTCAAACTCTCTTACAGAATTTGTATACAATCCTGAAGAAGGGATTACTTTTCCTTCGTACTATAAAAGATACGAAACGATTTTTCGAGACCGTGCAAGGCATGGACCGACGAGGAAAAAATAATGCTTCTATTACAAAAGATAGGAACTCAGGAGAATATGAAATACACAAACATTATTTTACCAAAAAACTTGAAGACATTCCGTTCGACGAAACGGTCGAAATTTTGTCGAAAACGTTTGGAGAAAGGGAAAGTTTGTTCTATACACGATATAAGTGTTTAAATATCGTAAAAGAAAAACATGAAGACTTTGTTACGTATGCTGGAAAAGTTAACTCACATTGCGAACGGTTTAAAATTAAAGACATCAAAGAAGACATGTTTAAATCTTTAATCTTTGTACAAGGGTTAACGGCACCGAAAGATAAGGAAATACGTTCTAAGATTCTCAAGATGTTTGATCAGGACGCAGAAATAACGCTACAGAAAGTATCGGAAGAATGCCAATAATTGATAAACATTAAAAGAGATAATGTTTGTATTGAAGAAAAAAGCGTTGCTCGAATTCATAAAGTTAAGCAACAGCCCTACGAAAAGGGAAAACTGGACTGCGAAGCATGTGGCAAAACCAATCACGTCACAAGTAAATGTTATTTTAGAGATAAAATGTGCTTTGAATCTACGAAGAAGGGGAACAAAGCAGTGATATGTAGGAAAAAAAGGGACCGAAAGACCAAAAGGATAAATACTGTGGTAATGAAGAAAATTACAAAGGATTGCGGTACTAGAAAGTACGTGGACATAAAAATAAACGGACGAAATGTCACTTGTTTACTTGATACCGGAAGTGATATCTCTACAGTAGATGAATATACCGGGAAAAAATAGGCCGAACACAGTTACAGAAAACTAAAAAGATTGCAAGAGGCATTTCAGGTAATAAATTAAAATTCAAAGGTGAATTTTTCGCGAAAGCAGCATTTGACGGCAAAGTACACAAGACAAACATCTATGCGATTCTAGGAAAGAATACAAATCTATTTGGTATAAATTTAATCGTGTTATTTGATTCATGGGAAAAGCCGATGAATATGTTTTGCAGAAGGATAAATGCGTCAAATGTAGGAGAGTCGAAGAAGACTGAATTCGTAAAAGACTTAAACAATGAGGTCACGGAAGTATTTTCGGATAAACTGGGTTGCTGTACGCAAACTGAAGTGAAGTTTAAAATAAAGGACAACATTAAACCAGTGTTCAAACCGAAAAGGAAAGTTCCCTTTGCATCATTAGAGGCGATAGACAAAGAATTGCAAAGACTGGAGAAAAATGGAGTTATTGAAAAAGTAGATTATTCGGACTGGGCTTCGTCTACGGTCTATGTAAAGAAGAAAAATAACAAAATAAGAGTGCGCGCAGATTTTTCGACTGGAGTAAACGAATGCTTAAAAGATCACAAGTATCCACTCCCCACACCAGAGGAGATATTTTCAAAGTTAAATGGAGGAAAGATCTTTTCAAAGATAGATCTGTCAGAAGCATATCTACAGGTAAAGGTCGAGGAAGAATGTTTAAAGTATTTGACAATAAACACGCATAGAGGATTATACAGATTGAAACGTCTACCGTTTGGTTTAAAAGTAGCACCTAGTGCATTCCAACAAATCATGGATACTATGTTATCGGACCTTGACTATACAATGGCGTACTTAGACGACATTTTGATTAAAAGCGAAAGTATAGAAGAGCATAAAACGCATGTCCGCGAAGTGTTTAAGCGAATTAGGAATTATGGGTTCAAAGTAGGATCTGAAAAATGCGAGTTTTGCTTGGACAAGATTGAGTATTTAGGTCAAATTATTGATCTAAGAGGTAGAAAACCTAATCCAAACAGAACTGAAGCAATTAAAAATATGCCTATTCCAGATAATGTAACTAAGCTACAGTCATTTCTGGGGTTTGCGAATTATTATAAGATCTACATTCCTTATATACACAACCTAAGTGCACCCTTAAATAAATTATTGGAAAAAAAATAAAAAGTGGTGTTGGACGAAGGAATGTGAATTTTGAATGTGAATTTTGAAAAAGTCAAAAAGTGCTTGTTAGATTTGGCGTTAGTGCATTTTGATCCGAAGAAAGTGTTAATTATAGCAACGGATGCAAGTGAATACGGCATTGGAGCTGTATTGTTACACAAATTCTAGGATGGCGCAACGAAAGCTATCGCTCATGCTTCGAGAGCGTTGCTTCCAGCAGAAAAAAAATTAGAATCAGATAGAAAATGAAGCACTAGCTATAATTTATGGCGTAAAAAAATTCCACAGACTCATTTATGGGAGAGCGTTTGTGCTGCAAACCCACCATAAACCGTTATTATCAATATTTGGGTCGACACATTCAGCGAATAGGCTACAAAGATGGTGTGTAATCTTGTTAAATTACAATTTCAAAATGAAATTTATTCCATCTAAAGAAATTGCACATACGGCTTGTCTGTCAAGACTGATTCCAAAAAAGCCTAAGTTGCTAGAAGAAACAGTGATAGCGGCGCTGAAAGAAGAAAAGGAACTAAAGGATGTACTAGTAAACACCTTTAGCGTTTTACCAGTAACGCCAGAAGAAATTGAAAAAATGGCGAAAACAGATGACTATATTGCTAAAAATGATTAAGCAAGTGAAAGGAAATAAAGAAAATAAAGGAGGAAACGTTTCACCATTTTCAATTTGTAACGAGACACTGATTTATGTTCAGAGAGTGGTAATACCAAGAGTATTAAGAAAAAGGATTTTAAAAGAATTTAATTTGGGTCATCCAGGTATATCACGAATGAAGTCCTTAATGAGGAGTTATGTGTACTGACCTAGAATGGACAAAGAGATTGAGGAATTAGTGGAACAGTGTAAAGGCTGTCAGCTAGTAGCTAAATCACCACCCATAAAATCGCAGCCGTGGCCTAAAACGGATGTGCCGTGGTCACGAATACATGTTGACTATGCAGGACCAAGAAAAGGAGAATATTTTCTAATCATGGTGGATAGTTTTTCCAAATAGCTTGAAGTATATAAATTCAAGCGGCTGTGGTTGCCAAAAACAATCGTAAGTGATAACGGTACCATGTTCACAGGATCTGAGTTTAAGAATTATTACGAGGCGTTAGATATGGAACACGTAACGACACCTGCATATAATCCGAGGTCAAATAGGTAGGCGGAAAGGTTCGTCGATACATTCAAAAGAGCAATGAGAAAAGCGGACGGAATCGACACTAATGATAAAAATATTCAAACTGTTTTGATGGTGTATAGGATTACACCCAATCACAATATCAATGGTAATTTATCACCTGCGGAGGTAATGTATGCAAGAAAGATTAGACCAGTCTTTGATAGGCTATTACCAAAGGAAAGGAAAAAGACCTTGAGAAAACTAAACTCGGATACAAAATATTTCAAAGAAGGCGATAAAGTTTTCTTTAAAAACTATCGGTCAGGAAAGTGTTTGTGAGAAGACGGAATAGTAAGTCGGAGAATTGGTAAGGTGATCTATATAGTGCAAGGACAGAAGTTTGTCTGCAAAAGACACCTAAATCAGTTATGATCCCGATGCGTGGAAACCGTCAATAAGGAATATGAGATACCAATGGAGGTCTTATACGATACGTTTGAAATTAAACCAGCTGCGAACGTGGAATTACCGATGGAGGTAACTAATGATTCTCCTGAAAGTGAGGACATAAGGAGAAGAAGTAAGAGAAAAAGAAAGAAAACAAAACAACTATGCCTAGATCACAAAAGAAAAAAATATTGAGAAAATATTGGGCAAAATTCCACAAAGAATTTAGCTCGGGGGGGGGGGGGGTGTAGAAGAGCATCCTATCCTACCCCGTAATGGATATGGTCTAGTCTATAAAAGACTGTAACTAGAGGCATACGTCAGCATACGTCACTAGGCGGACGCATACGTCATAGGCGGAGACATTTTCTACTTGATCGTTATTCCGGTTACTATTCGTTGATTGTTCTGGTACGTCTATTGGTTTATTGTACTGTTGTATAATAAATCTCTTCTAATCTATCTTCAGTGTTAAGTATTATTCTTACACTATTCTTTTCCCTGATATTCTTTCCCGGGATATATCAACTTTATAGATAATGGTTCGGGTCAGTTCAAAGTGCCTGATCTTCTGTCTATACTCAGAACAGCCTCTACTGTTTTTCCGCTTTCTCTCTCAAATGTCAACTCGCAAATCGCACACATAAAACGTTTTTTCTCGGTAAATTTTGAAATAATCAGGCCGGTAGAAATAAATATATAATACTGTTTGATTATAAACAGAACATCTACTTAAATACGAGTATCGATGAAAAATAATGTTCAAACAAATCATTTCAAATTGTCGGTTGCTTATAACCAAGGTCGTTAAAAAAAAACGTTGATTTCCGTAATATATATATATATATATATATATATATATATATATATATATATATGTGTGTGTGTGTGTGTGTGTGTGTGTGTGTGTGTGTGTGTGTGTGTGTGGTTATTTAGGTCGGAATAAAAGACCTCAGTTTTCTTTATGTTTGCGCAAATGTGCGCAAGAAGTTCACCAGTTACCGCCCTTTAAACTCTTCTCTAAACGCAAATTCAATTTATTTATAAATTCGTTGCGGTCATTATTGTTAACAGTTTAAGGGGATGATTGCTTCAGTGTTTTTTATTACCAATGCAGCATCGTAAATTTAACTGTGAATAATAATTCAAGTAAAGCCATAAAAATATTTTAAGCAGCATAGATAAAAAGACGACAAATAAGAACGTCGGGTACAAATCATTAAGTAAAAGAAAAAGTAAGTCAAGAACCAACAATGAATCTTAAGTCAAAATCGAGAAACGAAAATGACCAGTATGGGATGGTCAGTCAGTTAAGTGCCATACGTGAAACACGCTTGTGCGATCATGTCTCGAAAGAGACATGACTGACTAAGCAGAAGATTATCCCGCAGAAGGTTGCCATTGCTTTCTGCGGTAGACTGGTTGCCAGCCAAGGCTATAGAACCCAATCTGTCCTGTTATTTGACTCATAGCTACAGGGAAAAAATGTATTATATTATTATGTAGTAATTAGTGGGGGACCGGTTTTCTATTGTTATGAAGTAATAAACTGATCCCCCACTTTATGACCAGTATAAGCCTTAATCATTATTCCAACTGTTATATTCAGTCAGTCAGTTAAGTGCCATACGTGATACACGCTTGGGCGATCATATCTCGAAAGAGACATGACTGACTGGGCAGAAGATTATCCCGCAGTAGTTTGCCATTGCTTTCTGCGGTAGACTGGTTGCCGACCAAGGCTATAGAACCCAATCTGTCCTGCTATTTAACCCATAACTGGAGGGAAGATCATCCAACAATTAACTGAAGCGCAAAAAAGTAAAATTGTATACCCACAAAATCGAATCAGAACGACTGAAAACATTTTGGAAAAACCAGACCAAGGTAAATTTCACAAACCGGTGTCAAAAATTAAGATTCTGGATTCTAATTGGATAGGAAATAGCAAATTGAACTATGACCCCAGTCAAATTTTCATAAAATTTCAAAAATGGGTATGCGGCTCGTGCCGACCACGTGACCTGATCTAAGTAATTACCCTATGTCTCTTGACCGGCCAAAGACAGTCCGATGGGAGCAGGTATATGATAATGTAAGGGAGAAATTTCTATTATTCTGTTTTCACAATAGAGTACATGGTAGATGATACTCACATTTTAAGCATATACGTGTGTGCGGGCATCATATAGGCGGTGATAGGTGTGTGTGTTCCATGCAGTAGTTTTGCTAAAATTATATTTTAGAATAATGTTTGATTTAAGAAATTGTGGGGCATTATAAGGACTGAATGTCATGAAAGATTTCGCTTATGTTTGCTGTTAGATATTTTTTAAACGGATTTTGCTGAAATCATTACAAGTATGTTCGTATTGTAGGTAATTTTACATTAAATAGGCATTGTTAGTAATATCTAAACTTATTTATAAATGGAACGTTGTCTGTGTATGTGTGTGTGTGGGTGTTTATGTGTGTGTGTGTATGTATCCGTTACCTATAGACTCCGAAACAGCTAAACCTATTTTCTTGCAAATTTACACAGTTGTACTATAAGCGTCTGCGAGTGTTCTTAGCTAGGTTTTGTGTCGAGGTACCCCCGATGAATATCGAAAATCGATAAGCGAAAAAATCGTGTTATAGAAGGAGTGGTCCGATTTTAATCAAATTTGATACACTCATAGACAAAGACATAAGGAACGATATTGAGAAGTTTCAAGGCTGCAGATCTTACAATAGTGCAGAAAATCGATAATATATATATATATATATATATATATATATATATATATATATAAAAGGCAAGATGTTTGTGTGTGTGTCTGTTTATCTGCCTGTATGTCT
This sequence comes from Ascarosepion bandense, assembly GCA_037127315.1. NCBI lineage: Eukaryota > Metazoa > Mollusca > Cephalopoda > Sepiida > Sepiidae > Ascarosepion > Ascarosepion bandense. Next base: position 820,058 of record JBBBDQ010002108.1, read on the forward strand.
GTATCTTTCTCAGCCCTTTTATTTTAGTTTTTGCTTCGGGTTTGGCTCTAAGTAGGTATAATTGTAGTTCTTAGTCTCAGTCATGTTACCATTTACTCGGAGGACTTATTTAGCCTTCAAAATTCAGTTTACGACGAAAAAACTTATTTGATATCGATACCAGGAAATCAAAATTTGACTTACATCCATTCATTTTTCTTTCAGTCTACGGTTTCGCTTTAACTGGAAACAACTTTTGCTTTTTAGTCTTTCGTGCCAACGCCCAAAGAGTTTGAGCTCCAGAACCATGGATTAGATTTAAAGCTTTCATTACACCCGAGCAACGCTGGGCTATACTGCTAGTGATATATACAATGTATTGTTAATACTTTTACTATAAATCTATTGTCATGCTTTCATAGTATTTTGTTTTTGTTTGAAGGGGGGTTATTATTTACCTATAGCTGAGAGCCTAATAGGTGCTACCACGCTCGAGTCAGGATAGACATAGCAACAATAGGTGTTAATGTCTCCTCAAAACATCCAACCTCGTGATCAGAGGCCTTGCTGCCGAATGTAGTTTATCGTCATACCAAGGAATATTTTGTTGCTGAAATTCGAAGGCGAATTGGCATGGCGAAAAAAACATTCCAGGAGTTGAGGTATTAAGAAACAGGACAATTTCGCCAGAAACAAAGAAGAGATTACTGGATTGCTATGTGATGTCGGTTCTTCAATATGTCGGTGAATGTTGGACAATATCTTCGAAGATGAAGGAAAAAATTGAAGCAGCTGAAATGTGGTTCTACAGAAGGATGCTGCGGATATCATGAACCGAGCATGTGAGCAATGATGAGGTTTTGGAAAGGATGGAAACGAAAAGGTAATTAATACTGAGCATCAGGAAGAGACAGCTGAAGTCCCTGAGCTGAAATGTGGTTCTACAGAAGGATGTCGCGGATATCATGGACCGAGCATGTGAGCAATGATGAGGTTTTGGAAAGGATGGAAACGAAAAGGTAATTAATACGGAGCATCAGGAAGAGACAGCTGAAGTCCCTGCGCTGAAATGTGGTTCTACAGAAGGATGCTGCGGATATCATGAACCGAGCATGTAAGCAATGATGAGGTTTTGGAAAGGATGGAAACGAAAAGGTAATTAATACTGAGCATCAGGAAGAGACAGCTGAAGTCCCTGAGCTGAAATACCGGATTTCTACAGAAGGATGCCGGATATCATGAACCGAGCATGTGAGCAATGGCGAGGTTTTAGAGGATGGAAACAGTGGTAATACGAGCATCAGGAAGAGACAACTGAAGTCCTGAGCTGAAATGTGGTTCTACAGAAGGATGGGATATCATGAACCGAGCATACTTGGCTTAATGATAGGGGTTTTGGAAAGGATACGGCTGAAAAGGTAATTAATACTGAGCATCAGGAAAGACTGACTGAAGTCCCTGAGCTGAAATATGGTTCCTACAGAAGGATGCTGCGGATATCATGAACCGAGCATGTGAGCAATGATGAGGTTTTGGAAAGAGATGGAAACGAAAAGGTAATTAATACTGAGCATCGGAAGAAGACAGGCTGAGTCCTATGAGCTGAAATGTGGTTCTGAAGGATGCTGCGGATATCATAGACAGTATGTAAGCAATGATGAGGTTTTTGGAAAAGATGAAACGAAAAGGTAATTAATACTGAGCATCAGGAAGAGGCAGCTGAAGTCCCTGAGCTGAAATGTGGTTCTACAGAAGGATGCTGCCCGGATGTCATGGACGAGCATAGCAGACACAGCCAAAGGGTTTTGGAAGGATGGAAACGAAAAGATAATTAATGCTGAGCATCAGGAAGGGGCAGCGACTAGAAGTCCTGAGCTGAAATGTGGTTCTGAAGGATGCTGCGGATATCATGAACCGAGCATGTGAGCAATGATGAGGTTTGGAAAGGATGTAAACGAAAAGGTAGTGTACTGAGCATCAGGAAGAGACATTCCAAGTCCCTGAGCTGAAATGTGGTTCTACAGAAGGATGCTGCGGATATATGAACCGAGCATGTGAGCAATGGCGAGGTTTTGAAGGATGGAAGCGAAAAGGTAATTAATACTGAGCATAAGGAAGGAGCCGTGGAGAGTCCCTGAGCTGAAATGTGGTTCTACAGAGGGATGCTGCGGATATCATGAACCGAGCATATGTGAGCAATGGCGAGGTTTTGGAAGAAAGGATGGAAACGAAAAGGTAATGAATGCAGGCATCAGGAAGAGACAGCTGGAAGTCTCTGAACTGAAATATTGTTCCTAAGAAGGATGCTGCGGATATGTGAACTGAGCATGTGAGCAATGGCGAGGATTTGGAAAGGATGGAAACGAAAAGGTAATTAATACTGAGCATCAGGAAGAGACAGCTGAAGTCCCTGAGCTGAAATGTGTTTCTACAGAAGGATGCTGCGGATATCATGAACCGAGCATGTGAGCAATGATGAGGTTTTGGAAAGGATGGAAACGAAAAGGTAATGAATACTGAGCATCAGGCAGAGACAGCTGAAGTCCCTGAGCTGAATGTGTGTTCCACAGAAGGATGCTGCGGATATCATGAACTGAGCATGTGAGCAATGGCGAGGTTTTGGAAAGGATGGAAACGAAAAGAATAATACTGGAGCATCAGGAAGAGACAGGCTGAAGTCCCTGAGCTGAAATGTGTTTCTACAGAAGGAGCTGCGGATATCAAGGAACTGAGCATGTGAGCAATGATGAGGTTTTTGAAAGGACGAAACGAAAGTAATTAATACCGAGCATCAGGAAGAGACAGCTGAAGTCCCTGAGCTGAAATGTGGTTCTACAGAAGGATGCTGCGGATATCATGAACCGAGCATGTGAGCAATGGCGAGTGTTTGGGAAAGGATGAAAACGAAAAGGTAATTAATACTGAGCATCGTAGGAAGAGACAGTCCCTTGAGCTGAATGTGGTTCTACAGATGATGCTGATATCGCGAACCGAGCATGGACAGCGATGAGGTTTGGGAAAGACGGAAACGAAAAGGTAATTAATACTGAGCATCAGGAAGAGACAGCTGAAGTCCCCGAGCTGAAATGGTTCTTAGCAAAGGATGCTGCGGATATCATGAACGAGCATGTGAGCAATGATGAGGTTTGGGAACAGTGATGGAACAGCAAGGTAATTAATACTGAGCATCAGGGAAGACAGCGAAGTCCTTGAGCTGAAATGTGGTTCTACAGAAGGATGCTGCGGATATCATGAACCGAGCATGGAGCAATGATGAGGTTTTTGGAAAGGATGGAAACGAAAAGGTAATTAATACCGAGCATCAGGAAGAGACAGCTGAAGTCCCTGGAGCTGAAATGTGGTTCTACAGAAGGATGCTATGGATAATGCGAACCGAGCACGGAGCAATGGCGAGGTTTTGGAAAGGATGGAAACGAAAAGGTAATTAATACTCGAGCATCAGGAAGAGACAGCTGAAGTCCCTGAGCGAAATGTGCAGTTCCACAGAAGGATGCTGGTGCGGATATCATGAACCGAGCATGTGAGCAATGGCGAGGTAAGGTTTTGGAAAGGATGGAAACGAAAAGGCAAATAATACTGAGCATCAGGAAGAGACAGAAGTCCCGAGCTGAAAGCCAAAGCCACAGAAGGATGCTAGAGATACCATGGAACCGAGCATGTGAGCAATGGCGAGGTTTTGGAAAGGATGGAAACGAAAAGGTAATTAATACTGAGCATCAGGAAGAGACAGTTGAAGTCCCTGAGCTGAAATGTGTTTCTACAGAAGGATGCTGCGGATATCATGAACCGAGCATGTGAGCAATGATGAGGTTTTGGAAAGGATGGAAACGAAAAGGTAATGAATTATCGAGCATCAGGAAGAGACAGCTGAAGTCCCTGAGCTGAAATGTGGTTCTACAGAAGGATGCTGCGGATATCATGAACCGAGCATGTGAGCAATGGCGAGGTTTTGGAAAGGATGGAAACGAAAAGGTGGATTTAATAAGGCCGAGCATCAGGAAGAGACAGCTGAAGTCCCTGAGCTGAAATGTGTTTTACAGAAGGATGCTGCGGATATCATGAACCGAGCATGTGAGCAATGATGAGGTTTTGGAAAGGATGGAAACGAAAAAGGTTAATACTGAGCATCTGTGGAAGAGACAGCTGAAGTCCCTGAGCTGAAATGTGGTTCTACAGAAGGATGCTGCGGATATCATGAACCGAGCATGTGAGCAATGGCGAGGTTTGGGAAAGGATGGAAACGAAAAGGTATCAATACTGAGCATCAGGAAGAGACAGCTGAAGTCCCTGAGCTGAAATGTGGTTCTACAGAAGGATGCTGCGGATATCATGAACCGAGCATGTGAGCAATGATGAGGTTTGGGAAAGGATGGAAACGAAAAGGGTAATTAATACTGAGCATCAGGAAGAGACAGCTGAAGTCCCTGAGCTGAAATGTGGTTCTGTTATGAAGGATGCCGTTAGATATCATGAACCGGAGTACGTGAGCAATGATGAGGTTTGGGAAAGGATGGAAACGAAAAGGTAATTAATACTGAGCATCAGGAAGAGACAGCTGAAGTCCCTGAGCTGAAATGTGGTTCTACAGAAGGATGCTGCGGATATCATGAACCGAGCATGTGAGCAATGGTGAGCTTTTGGAAAGGATGGAAACGAAAAGGTAATTAATACTGAGCATCAGGAAGAGACAACTGAAGTCCCTGAGCTGAAATGTGGTTCTACAGAAGGATGCTGCGGATATCATGAACCGAGCATGTGAGCAATGGCGAGGTTTTGGAAAGGATGGAAACGAAAAGGTAATTAATACTGAGCATCAGAAGAGACAACTGATGTCCTGAGCTGAAATGTGGTTCTACAGAAGGATGCTGCGGATATCATGAACCGAGCATGTGAGCAATGGCGAGGTTTTGGAAAGGATGGAAACGAAAAGGTAATTAATACTGGAGCATCAGGAAGAGACAGCCGAAGTCCCGAGCTGGAAATGTGGTTCTACAGAAGGATGCTGCGGATATCATGAACTGAGCATGTGAGCAATGGCGAGGTTTTGGAAAGATGGAAACGAAAAGAAAATAATACTGAGCATCAGGAAGAGACAGCTGATGTCCCTGAGCTGAAATGTGGTTCTACAGAAGGATGCTGCGGATATCATGAAACTGAGCATGTGAGCAATGGCGAGGTTTTGGAAAGGATGGAAACGAAAAGGGTGATTAATACTGAGCATCAGGAAGAGACAACTGTCCCTGAGCTGAAATGTGGTTCTACAGAAGGATGCTGGTGGATATCATGAACCGAGCATGTGAGCAATGGCGAGGTTTTGAAAGGATGGAAACGAAAAGGTAATTAATACTGAGCATCAGGAAGAGACAGCTGAAGTCCCTGAGCTGAAATGTGGTTCTACAGAATGATGCTGCGGATATCATAAACCGAGCATGTGAGCAATGGCGAAGGTTTTTGGAAAGAATGGAAACGAAAAGGTAATTAATACTGAGCATCAGGAAGAGACAGCTGAAGTCCCTGAGCTGAAATGTGGTTCTACAGAAGGATGCTGCGGATATCATGAACCGAGCATGTGAGCAATGGCGAGGTTTTGGGAAAAGGATGGAAACGAAAAGGTAATTAATACTGAGCATCAGGAAGAGACAGCTGAAGTCCCTGAGCTGAAATGTGGTTCTACAGAAGGATGCTGCGGATATCATGAACCGAGCATGTGAGCAATGGCGAGGTTTGGAAAGGATGGAAACGAAAAGGTAATTAATACTGAGCATCAGGAAAGGGCAGCTGAAGTCCCTGAGCTGAAATGTGGTTCTACAGAAGGATGCTGCGGATATCATAGAACCGAGCATGTGAGCAATGGCGAGGTTTTGGAAAGGATGGAAACGAGGGTAATTAATACTGACATCGGAAGAGACAGCTGAAGTCCCTGAGCTGAAATGTGGTTCTACAGAGGATGCGGATATCATGAACCGAGCATGTGAGCAATGGCGAGGTTTGGGGAGATGAAGCAGGTAATTAATACTGAGCATCAGGAAGAGACGCTGAAGTCCCTGAGCTGAAATGTGGTTCTACAGAAGGATGCTGCGGATATCATGAACCGAGCATGTGAGCAATGGCGAGGTTTTGGAAAGGATGGAAACGAAAAGGTAATTAATACTGAGCATCAGGAAGAGACAGCTGAAGTCCCTGAGCTGAAATGTGGTTCTACAGAAGGATGCTGCGGATATCATGAACCGAGCATGTGAGCAATGGCGAGGTTTTGGAAAGGATGGAAACGAAAAAGGTAATTAATACTGAGCATCAGGAAGAGACAACTGAAGTCCCTGAGCTGAAATGTGGTTCTACAGAAGGATGCTGCGGATATCATGAACCGAGCATGTGAGCAATGGCGAGGTTTTGGAAAGGATGGAAACGAAAAGGTAATTAATACTGAGCATCAGGAAGAGACAGCTGAAGTCCCTGAGCTGAAATGTGGTTCTACAGAAGGATGCTGCGGATATCATGAACCGAACACATGTGAGCAATGGCGAGGTTTGGGAAAGGATGGAAACGAAAAGGTAATTAATACTGAGCATCAGGAAGAGACAGCTGAAGTCCCTGAGCTGAAATGTGGTTCTACAGAAGGATGCCGCGGATATCATGAACCGAGCATGTGAGCAATGGCGAGGTTTTGGAAAGGATGGAAACGAAAAGGTAATTAATACTGAGCATCAGGAAAGAGAGCCAGCTGAAGTCCCTGAGCTGAAATGTGGTTCTACAGAAGGATGCTGCGGATATCATGAACCGAGCATGTGAGCAATGGCGAGGTTTTGGAAAGGATGGAAACGAAAAGGTAATTAATACTGAGCATCAGGAAGAGACAATGATCCCTGAGCTGAAATGTGGTTCTACAGAAGGATGCTGCGGATATCATGAACCGAGCATGTGAGCAATGGCGAGGTTTGGGAAAGGATGGAAACGAAAAGGTAATTAATACTGAGCATCAGGAAGAGACAGCTGAAGTCCCTGAGCTGAAATGTGGTTCTACAGAAGGATGCTGCGGATATCATGAACCGAGCATGTGAGCAATGGCGAGGTTTTTGGAAGGATGGAAACGAAAAGGTAATTAATACTGAGCATCAGGAAGAGACAGCTGAAGTCCCTGAGCTGAAATGTGGTTCTACAGAAGGATGCTGCGGATATCATGAACCGAGCATGTGAGCAATGGCGAGGTTTTGGAAAGGATGGAAACGAAAAGGTAATTAATACTGAGCATCAGGAAGAGACAGCTGAAGTCCCTGAGCTGAAATGTGGTTCTACAGAAGGATGCTGCGGATATCATGAACCGAGCATGTGAGCAATGGCGAGGTTTGGGAAAGGATCGAAACGAAAAGGTAATTAATACTGAGCATCAGGAAGAGACAGCTGAAGTCCCTGAGCTGAAATGTGGTTCTACAGAAGGATGCTGCGGATATCATGAACCGAGCATGTGAGCAATGGCGAGGTTTTGGAAAGGATGGAAACGAAAAGGTAATTAATACTGAGCATCAGGAAGAGACAGCTGAAGTCCCTGAGCTGAAATGTGGTTCTACAGAAGGATGCTGCGGATATCATGAACCGAGCATGTGAGCAATGGCGAGGTTTTGGAAAGGATGGAAACGAAAAGGTAATTAATACTGAGCATCAGGAAGAGACAACTGAAGTCCCTGAGCTGAAATGTGGTTCTACAGAAGGATGCTGCGGATATCATGAACCGAGCATGTGAGCAATGGCGAGGTTTTGGAAAGGATGGAAACGAAAAGGTAATTAATACTGAGCATCAGGAAGAGACAGCTGAAGTCCCTGAGCTGAAATGTGGTTCTACAGAAGGATGCTGCGGATATCATGAACCGAGCATGTGAGCAATGGCGAGGTTTTGGAAAGGATGGAAACTAAAAGGCAATTAATACTGAGCATCAGGAAGAGACAGCTGAAGTCCCTGAGCTGAAATGTGGTTTACAGAAGGATGCTGCGGATATCATGAACCGAGCATGTGAGCAATGGCGAGGTTTGGGAAAGGATGGAAACGAAAAGGTAATTAATACTGAGCATCAGGAAGAGACAGCTGAAGTCCCTGAGCTGAAATGTGGTTCTACAGAAGGATGCTGCGGATATCATGAACCGAGCATGTGAGCAATGGCGAGGTTTGGGAAAGGATGGAAACGAAAAGGCAATTAATACTCGAGCATCAGGAAGACAGCTGAAGTCCCTGAGCTGAAATGTGGTTCTACAGAAGGATGCTGCGGATATCATGAACCGAGCATGTGAGCAATGGCGAGGTTTGGGAAAGGATGGAAACGAAAAGGTAATTAATACTGAGCATCAGGAAGAGACAACTGAAGACCCTGGAGCTGAAATGTGGTTCTACAGAAGGATGCTGGTGGATATCATGAACCGAGCATGTGAGCAATGGCGAGGTTTTGGAAAGGATGGAAACGAAAAGGTACTAATACTGAGCATCAGGAAGAGACAGCTGAAGTCCCTGAGCTGAATGTGGTTCTACAGAAGGATGCTGCGGATATCATGAACCGAGCATGAGCAATGGCGAGGTTTGGGAAAGGATGGAAACGAAAAGGTAATTAATACTGAGCATCAGGAAGAGACAGCTGAAGTCCCGAGCTGAAATGTGGTTCTACAGAAGGATGCTGCGGATATCATGAACCGAGCATGAGCAATGGCGAGGTTTTGGAAAGGATGGAAACGAAAAGGTAATTAATACTGAGCATCAGGAAGAGACAGCTGAAGTCCCTGAGCTGAAATGGTTCTACAGAAGGATGCTGCGGATATCATGAACCGAGCATGTGAGCAATGGCGAGGTTTGGGAAAGGGATGGAAACGAAAAGGCAATTAATACTGAGCATCAGGAAGAGACAGCTGAAGTCCCTGGAGCTGAAATGTGGTTCTACAGAAGGATGCTGCGGATATCATGAACCGAGCATGTGAGCAATGGCGAGGTTTGGGAAAGGGATGGAAACGAAAGGTAATTAATACTGAGCATCAGGAAGAGACAGCTGAAGTCCCTGAGCTGAAATGTGGTTCTACAGAAGGATGCTGCGGATATCATGAACCGAGCATGAGAGCAATGGCGAGGTTTGGGAAAGGATGGAAACGAAAAGGTAATTAATACTGAGCATCAGGAAGAGACAGCTGAAGTCCCTGAGCTGAAATGGTTCTAAGAAGGATGCTGCGGATATCATGAACCGAGCATGAGCAATGGCGAGGGTTTGGGAAAGGATGGAAACGAAAAAGGTAATTAATACTGAGCATCAGGAAGAGACAACTGAAGACCCTGAGCTGAAATGTGGTTCCCACAGAAGGATGCTGCGGATATCATGAACCGAGCATGTGAGCAATGGCGAGGTTTTGGAAAGGATGGAAACGAAAAGGTAATTAATACTGAGCATCAGGAAGAGACAGCTGAAGTCCCTGAGCTGAAATGTGGTTCTACAGAAGGATGCTGGTGGATATCATGAACCGAGCATGTGAGCAATGGCGAGGTTTGGGAAAGGATGGAACGAAAAGGTAATTAATACTGGAGCATCAGGAAGAGACAGCTGAAGTCCCTGAGCTGAAATGTGGTTCTGCTGTGAAGGACAGTCGCGGATATCATGAACCGAGCATGGAGCAATGGCGAGGTTTGGGAAAGGATGGAAACGAAAAGGTAATTAATACTGAGCATCAGGAAGAGACAGCTGAAGTCCCTGAGCTGAAATGTGGTTCTACAGAAGGATGTTGCGGATATCAAGAACCAGAGCATGTGAGCAATGGCGAGGTTTGGGAAAGGATGGAAACGAAAAGGTAATTAATACTGGAGCATCAGGAAGAGACAACTGAAGACCCTGAGCTGAAATGTGGTTCTACAGAAGGATGCTGTGATATCATGAACCGAGCATGAGCAATGGCGAGGTTTTGGAAAGGGATGGAAACGAAAAGGTAATTAATACTGAGCATCAGGAAGAGACAACTGAAGACCCTGAGCTGAAATGTGGTTCTACAGAAGGATGCTGCGGATATCATGAACCGAGCATGTGAGCAATGGCGAGGTTTTGGAAAGGATGGAAACGAAAAGGTAATTAATACTGAGCATCAGAAGAGACAACTGAAGTCCCGGGAGCTGGAAATTTCGTGGTTCTACAGAAGGATGCTGTGATACTGCGAACCGAGCATGTGAGCAATGGCGAGGTTTTTGAAAGGATGGAAACGAAAAGGTAATTAATACTGAGCATCAGAAAGAGACAGCTGAAGTCCCTGAGAGCTGAAATGTGGTTCTACAGAAGGATGCTGCGGATATCATGAACCGAGCATGTGAGCAATGTAGAGGTTTTTGAAAGGACGGAAACGAAAAGGTAATTAATACTGAGCATCAGGAAGAGACAACTGAAGTCCCTGAGCTGAAATGTGTGGTTCTACAGAAGGATGCTGCGGATATCGCGAACCGAGCATGTGAGCAATGGCGAGGTTTTGGAAAGGATGGAAACGAAAGCAATTAATACTGAGCATCAGGAAGAGACAGCTGAAGTCCCCGGAGCTGAAATGTGGTTCTACAGAAGGATGCTGCGGATATCATGAACCGAGCATGTGAGCAATGGCGAGGTTTGGGAAAAGGATGAAACGAAAAGAAGCAAAATAATACTGAGCATCAGGAAGAGACAGCTGAAGTCCCTGAGCTGAAATGTGGTTCTACAGAAGGGACGTCAGGATATCAAGTGAACCGAGTATGTGAGCAATTTCTGGCGAGGTTTTGGAAAGGATGGAAACGAAAGGTAATTAATACTGAGCATCAGGAAGAGACAGCTAGTCCCTGAGCTGAAATGTGGTTCTACAGAAGGATGCTATGGATATCATGAACCGAGCATGTGAGCAATGGCGAGGTTTTAAAAGGATGGAAACGAAAAGGTAATTACTGAGCATCAGGAAGAGACAGCTGAAGTCCCTGAGCTGAAATGTGGTTCTACAGAAGGATGCTGCGGATATCATGAACCGAGCATGTGAGCAATGGCGAGGTTTGGGAAAGGATGGAATCTAGTGTTGCAATTAATACTGAGCATCAGGAAGAGACAGCTGAAGTCCCTGAGCTGAAATGTGGTTCTACAGAAGGATGCTGCGGATATCATGAACCGAGCGCATGTGAGCAATGGCGAGGTTTTGGAAAGGATGGAAACGAAAAAGCGTAATTAATACGAGCATCAGGAAGAGACAGCTGAAGTCCCTGAGCTGTAATGTGGTTCTACAGATGCATGCTGTGATATCATGAACCGAGCATGTGAGCAATGGCGAAGTTTGGGAAAGGATGGAAACGAAAAAGGTAATTAATACTGAGCATCAGGAAGAGACAGCTGAAGTCCCTGAGCTGAAATGTGGTTCTACAGAAGGATGCTGCGGATATCATGAACCGAGCATGTGAGCAATGGCGAGGTTTGGAAAGGATGGAAACGAAAAAGGTAATTAATACTGAGCATCAGGAAGAGACAGCTGAAGTCCCTGAGCTGAAATGTGGTTCTACAGAAGATGCTGCGGATATCAAGGAACTGAGCATGTGAGCAATGGCGAGGTTTTGGAAAGGATGGAAACGAAAAAGGTAATTAATACTGGAGTATCAGGAAGAGACAGTTGAAGTCCCTGAGCTGAAATGTGGTTCTACAGAAGGATGCTGGTGGATATCATGAACCGAGCATGTGAGCAATGGCGAGGTTTTGGAAAGGATGGAAACGAAAAGGTAATTAACACTGAGCATCAGGAAGAGACAGCTGAAGTCCCTGAGCTGAAATGTGGTTCTACAGATGCATGCTGCGGATATCATGAACCGAGCATGTGAGCAATGGCGAGGTTTTGGAAAGGATGGAAACGAAAAGGTAATTAATACTGAGCATCAGGAAGAGACAGCTGAAGTCCCTGAGCTGTAATGTGGTTCTACAGAAGGATGCTGCGGATATCATGAACCGAGCATGTGAGCAATGGCGGGGTTTGGGAAAGGATGGAAACGAAAAGGCAATTAATACCGAGTATCAGGAAGAGACAGCTGAAGTCCCTGAGCTGAAATGTGGTTCTACAGAAGGATGCTGCGGATATCATGAACCGAGCATGTGAGCAATGGCGAGGTTTTGGAAAGGATGGAAACGAAAAGGTAATTAATACTGAGCATCAGGAAGAGACAGTCAGTCCCTGAGCTGAAATGTGGTTCTACAGAAGGATGCTGCGTGGATATCATGAACCGAGCATGTGAGCAATGGCGAGGTTTTGGAAAAGGATGGAAACGAAAAGGTAATTAATACCGAGTATCAGGAAGAGACAGCTGAAGTCCCTGGAGCTGAAATGTGGTTCTACAGAAGGATGCTGCGGATATCATGAACCGAGCATGTGAGCAATGGCGAGGTTTGGAAAGGATGGAAACGAAAGGTAATTAATACCGAGCATCAGGAAGAGACAGCGAAGTCCTCGAGCTGAAATGGTTTCGCTAGAAGGATGCTGGTGATATCATGAACCGAGCATGTGAGCAATGGCGAGGTTTGGGAAAGGATGGAAACGAAAAGGTAATTAATACTGAGCATCAGGAAGAGACAGCGAAGTCCCTGAGCTGAAATGTGGTTCTACAGAAGGATGCTGCGGATATCATGAACCGAGCATGTGAGCAATGGCGAGGTTTTGGAAAGGATAAACGAAAAGGCAATTAATACTGACATCAGGAAGAGACAGCTGAAGTCCGAGCTGAAATGTGGTTCTACAGAAGGATGCTGCGGATATCATGAACCGAGCATGTGAGCAATGGCGAGGTTTTGGAAAGTGGGATGGAAACGAAAAGGTAATTAATACTGAGCATCAGGAAGAGACAGCTGAAGTCCCTGAGCTGAAATGGTTCTACAGAAGGATGCTGCGGATATCATGAACCGAGCATGTGAGCAATGGCGAGGTTTTGGAAAGGATGGAAACGAAAAGGTAATTAATACTGAGCATCAGGAAGAGACAGCTGAAGTCCCTGAGCTGAAATGTGGTTCTACAGAAGCGGATGCTGCGGATATCATGAACCGAGCATGTGAGCAATGGCGAGGTTTGGGAAAGCATGGAAACGAAAAGGAATAATACCGAGCATCAGGAAGAGACAGCTGAAGTCCCTGAGCTGAAATGTGTGGTTCTACAGAAGGATGCTGCGGATATCGCGAACCGAGCATGTGTGCAATGATGGTTTGGAAAGGAGAAACGAAAAGGTAATTAATACTGAGCATCAGGAAGAGCAGCTGAAGTCCCTGAGCTGAAATGTGGTTCTACAGAAGGAGCGCGGTGGATATCATGAACCGAGCATGTGAGTAATGGCGAGGTTTTGGAAAGGATGGAAACGAAAAGGTAATTAATACTGAGCATCAGGAAGAGACAGCTGAAGTCCCTGAGCTGAAATGTGGTTCTACAGAAGGATGCTGCGGATATCATGAACCGAGCATGTGAGCAATGGCGAGGTTTTGGAAAGGATGGAAACGAAAAGGTAATTAATACTGAGCATCAGAAAGAGACAGCTGAAGTCCCTGAGCTGAAATGTGGTTCTACAGAAGGATGCTGCGGATATCAAGTGAACCGAGCATGTGAGCAATGGCGAGGTTTTTGAAAGGGACGGAAACGAAAAGGTAATTAATACTGAGCATCAGGAAGAGACAACTGAAGTCCCTGAGCTGAAATGTGGTTCTACAGAAGGATGCTGCGGATATCATGAACCGAGCATGTGAGCAATGGCGAGGTTTTGGAAAGGATGGAAACGAAAAGGTAATTAATACTGAGCATCAGGAAGAGACAGCTGAAGTCCCTGAGCCGAAATGGTTCTACGTGAAGGATGCTGCGGATATCATGAACGAGAGCATGTGAGCAATGGCGAGGTTTGGGAAAGGATGGAAACGAAAAGAAAATTAATACTGAGCATCAGGAAGAGACAGCTGAAGTCCCTGAGCTGAAATGTGGTTCTACAGAAGGATGCTGCGGATATCATGAACCGAGCATGGAGCAATGGCGAGGTTTTGGAAAGGATGGAAACGAAAAGGTAATTAATACTGAGCATCAGGAAGAGACAGCTGAAGTCCCTGGAGCTGAAATGTGGTTCTACAGAAGGATGCTGCGGATATCATGAACCGAGAGCATGTGAGCAATGAGTGAGGTTTTGGAAAGGATGGAAACGAAAAGGTAATTAATACTGAGCATCAGGAAGAGATGGGGCTGAAGTCCCTGAGCTGAAATGTGGTTCTACAGAAGGATGCTGCGGATATCATGAACCGAGCATGTGAGCAATGGCGAGGTTTGGGAAAGGATGGAAACGAAAAGGTAATTACTACTGAGCATCAGGAAGAGACAGCCAGTTCCAGCTGAAATGTGGTTCTACAGAAGGATGCTGCGGATATCATGAACCGAGCATGAGCAATGGCGAGGTTTTGGAAAGGATGGAAACGAAAAGGTAATTAATACTGAGCATCAGGAAGAGACAGCTGAAGTCCCTGAGTTTGAAATGGGAGTCCCACAGAATATTATGGATATCATGAACCGGAGCATGTGAGCAATGGCGAGGTTTTGGAAAGGATGGAAACGAAAAGGTAATTAATACTGAGCATCAGGAAGAGACAGCTGAAGTCCCTGAGCTGAAATGTGGTTCACAGAAGGATGCTGCGGATATCATGAACCGAGCATGTGAGCAATGGCGAGGTTTTGGAAAGGATGGAAACGAAAAGGTAATTAATACTGAGCATCAGGAAGAGACAGCTGAATCCTGAGCTGAAATGTGGTTCTACAGAAGGATGCTGCGGATATCATGAACCGAGCATGTGAGCAATGGCGAGGTTTTGGAAAGGATGGAAACGAAAAGGTAATTAATACTGAGCATCAGGAAGAGACAGCTGAATCCCTGAGCTGAAATGTGGTTCTACAGAAGGATGCTGCGGATATCATTGCGAACCGGAGCATGTGAGCAATGGCGAGGTTTGGAAAGGATGGAAACGAAAAGGTAATTACTGAGCATCAGGAAGAGACAGCTGAAGTCCCCGAGCTGAAATGTGGTTCTACAGAAGGATGCTGCGGATATCATGAACCGAGCATGTGAGCAATGGCGAGGTTTTGGAAAGGACGGGAAACGAAAAGGTAATTAATACTGAGCATCAGGAAGAGACAGCTGAAGTCCCTGAGCTGAAATGTGGTTCTACAGAAGGATGCTGCGGATATCATGAACCGAGCATGTGAGCAATGGCGAGGTTTTGGAAAGGATGGAAACGAAAAGGTAATTAATACTGAGCATCAGGAAGAGACAGCTGAAGTCCCTGAGCTGAAATGTGGTTCTACAGAAGGATGCTGCGGATATCATGAACCGAGCATGTGAGCAATGGCGAGGTTTGGGAAAGGATGGAAACGAAAAGGTAATTAATACTGAGCATCAGGAAGAGACAGCTGAAGTCCCTGAGCTGAAATGTGGTTCTACAGAAGGATGCTGCGGATATCATGAACCGAGCATGTGAGCAATGGCGAGGTTTTGGAAAGGATGGAAACGAAAAGGTAATTAATACTGAGCATCAGGAAGAGACAGCTGAAGTCCCTGAGCTGGAAATGTGGTTCTACAGAAGGATGCTGCGGATATCATGAACCGAGCATGTGAGCAATGGCGAGGTTTTGGAAAGGATGGAAACGAAAAGGTAATTAATACTGAGCATCAGGAAGAGACAGCTGAAGTCCCCGAGCTGAAATGTGGTTCTACAGAAGGATGTCGCGGATACTGCGAACCGAGCATGTGAGCAATGGCGAGGTTTGGGAAAGCGATGGAAACGAAAAGGTAATTAATACTGAGCATCAGGAAGAGACAGCTGAAGTCCCTGAGCTGAAATGTGGTTCTACAGAAGGACGTTGCGGATATCATGAACCGAGCATGTGAGCAATGGCGAGGTTTGGGAAAGGATGGAAACGAAAAGGTAATTAATACTGAGCATCAGGAAGAGACAGCTGAAGTCCCTGAGCTGAAATGTGGTTCTACAGAAGGATGCTGCGGATATCATGAACCGAGCATGTGAGCAATGGCGAGGTTTGGGAAAGGATGGAAACGAAAAGCGTAATTAATACTGAGCATCAGGAAGAGACAACTGAAGACCCTGAGCTGAAATGTGGTTCTACAGAAGGATGCTGCGGATATCATGAACCGAGCATGTGAGCAATGGCGAGGTTTTGGAAAGGATGGAAACGAAAAAGGTAATTAATACTGAGCATCAGGAAGAGACAACTGAAGACCCTGAGCTGAAATGTGGTTCTACAGAAGGATGCTGCGGATATCATGAACCGAGCATGTGAGCAATGGCGAGGTTTTGGAAAGGATGGAAACGAAAAGGTAATTAATACTGAGCATCAGGAAGAGACAACTGAAGTCCCTGAGCTGAAATGTGGTTCTACAGAAGGATGCTGCGGATATCATGAACCGAGCATGTGAGCACGGCGAGGTTTTGGAAAGGATGGAAACGAAAAGCGTAATTAATACTGAGCATCAGAAAGAGACAGCTGAAGTCCCTGAGCTGAAATGTGGTTCTCCTACAGAAGGATGCTGCGGATATCATGAACCGAGCATGTGAGCAATGGCGAGGTTTTTGAAAGGACGGAAACGAAAAGGTAACAATACCGAGCATCAGGAAAAGAGACAACTGAAGTCCCTGAGCTGAAATGTGGTTCTACAGAAAGATGCTGCGGATATCATGAACCGAGCATGTGAGCAATGGCGAGGTTTTGGAAAGGATGGAAACGAAAAGGTAATTAATACTGAGCATCAGGAAGAGACAGCTGAAGTCCCTGAGCTGAAATGTGGTTCTACAGAAGGATGCTGCGGATATCATGAACCGGGCATGTGAGCAATGGCGAGGTTTGGGAAAGGATGGAAACGAAAAGGTAATTAATGCTGAGCATCAGGAAGAGACGGCTGAAGTCCCTGAGCTGAAATGTGGTTCTACAGAAGGATGCCGGATATCATGAACCGAGCATGTGAGCAATGGCGAGGGTTTGGAAAGGATGGAAACGAAAAGGTAATTAATACTGAGCATCAGGAAGAGACAGCTGAAGTCCCTGAGCTGAAATGTGGTTCTACAGAAGGATGCGGATATCATGAACCGAGCATGTGAGCAATGGCGAGGTTTTGGAAAGGATGGAAACGAAAAGGTAGTGTACTGAGCATCCAGGAAGAGACAGCTGAAGTCCCTGAGCTGAAATGTGGTTCTACAGAAGGATGCTGCGGATATCATGGGGGCGAGCATGTGAGCAATGGCGAGGTTTGGGAAAGGATGGAAACGAAAAGGTAATTACTACTGAGCATCAGGAAGAGACAGCTGAAGTCCCTGAGCTGAAATGTGGTTCTACAGAAGGATGCTGCGGATATCATGAACCGAGCATGTGAGCAATGGCGAGGTTTGGGAAAGGACGGAAACGAGGTAGTTAATACTGAGCATCGGGAAGAGACAGCTGAAGTCCCTGAGCTGAAATGTGGTTCTACAGAAGAGGATGCGGATATCCATAGACGAGCATGTGAGCAGTAGCGAGGTTTTGGAAGAATGGAAACGAAAAGGTAATTAATACTGAGCATCAGGAAGAGACAGCTGAAGTCCCTGAGCTGAAATGTGGTTCTACAGAAGGATGCTGCGGATATCATGAACCGAGCATGTGAGCAATGGCGAGGTTTCGGAAAGAGATGGAAACGAAAAGGTAATTAATACTGAGCATCAGGAAGAGACAGCTGAAGTCCCTGAGCTGAAATGTGGTTCTACAGAAGGATGCTGCGGATGTCATGAACCGAGCATGTGAGCAATGACAAGGTTTTGGAAAGGATGGAAACGAAAGAGTAGTGTACTGAGCATCAAAGGAAGAGACAGCTGAAGTCCCTGAGCTGTAATGTGGTTCTACAGATGCATGCTGCGGATATCATAGACCGAGCATGTGAGCAATAGCGAGATTTGGGAAAGGATGGAAACGAAAGGTGAGTGTACTGAGCATCAGGAAGAGACAGCTGAAGTCCCTGAGCTGAAATGTGGTTCTACAGAAGGATGCTGCGGATATCATGAACCGAGCATGTGAGCAATGGCGAGGTTTTGGAAAGGATGGAAACGAAAAGGTAATTAATACTGAGCATCAGGAAGAGACAGCTACAAGTCCCTGAGCTGAAATGTGGTTCTGAGATGCTGCGGATATCATGAACCAAGCATGTGAGCAATGGCGAGGTTTTGGAAAGGATGGAAACGAAAAGGTATTAATACTGAGCATCGGGAAGAGACAGCTAATTACAGGCTGAAATGTTGGTTCTACGAAGGATGCCGGATATCATAGACAAAACGTGAGCAATGGCGAGGTTTTGGAAAGGATGGAAACGAAAAGGTAATTAATACTGAGCATCAGGAAGAGACAACTGAAGTCCCTGAGCTGAAGTATGATTCCTACCAGATGCATGCTGCTGAGATATCATAGACCGAGCATGTGAGCAATGGCGAAAAAGTTTTGGAAAGATGGAAACGAAAAGGTAATTAATACTGAGCATGAGAGAACAGCTGAGAAGTCCCTGAGCTGTAATGTGGTTCTACAGAGGATACTGCAGATATACATGAACCGAGCATGTGAGCAATGGCGGGGTTTGGGAAAGGATGGAAACGAAGAGAGTAATTAATACTGAGCATCAGGAAGAGACAGCTGAAGTCCCTGAGCTAGAGTATCGGTTCCTACAGAAGGATGCTGCGGATATCATGAACCGAGCGTGAGCATTGGCCGAGGTTTTGAAGGATGGAAACGAAGGTGGTGTGCAGGCATCAGGGAGAGACAGCTGAAGTCCCTGAGCTGGTAGTTCTACAGAAGGATGCGGATATCATGAACCGAGCATGTGTGAAGGCAATGGCGAGGTTTTGGAAAGGATGGAAACGAAAAAGGTAATTAATACTGAGCATCAGGAAAGACCAATGAAGTCCCTGAGCTGAAATGTGGTTCTACAGAAGGATGCTGCGGATATCATGAACCGAGCATGTGAGCAATGGCGAGGTTTTGGAGAGGATGAAACGAAAAGGTAGTTAATACTGAGCATCGGAAGAGACAGTAAAGTCCCTGAGCTGAAATGTGGTTCTACAGAAGGATGCTGCGGATATCATGAACCGAGCATGTGAGCAATGGCGAGGTTTTGGAGAGGATGGAAACGAAAAGGTGATTAATACTGAGCATCAGGAAGAGACAACTGAAGTCCCTGAGCTGAAATGTGGTTCTACAGAAGGATGCTGCGGATATCATGAACCGAGCATGTGAGCAATGGCGAGGTTTGGGAAAGGATGGAAACGAAAAGGTAATTAATACTGAGCATCAGGAAGAGACAGCTGAAGTCCCTGAGCTGAAATGTGGTTCTACAGAAGGATGCTGCGGATATCATGAACCGAGCATGTGAGCAATGGCGAGGTTTTGGAAAGGATGGAAACGAAAAGGTAATTAATACTGAGCATCAGGAAGAGACAGCTGAAGTCCCTGAGCTGAAATGTGGTTCTACAGAAGGATGCTGCGGATATCATGAACCGAGCATGTGAGCAATGGCGAGGTTTTGGAAAGGATGGAAACGAAAAGGTAATTAATACTGAGCATCAGGAAGAGACAGCTGAAGTCCCTGAGCTGAAATGTGGTTCTACAGAAGGATGCTGCGGATATCATGAACCGAGCATGTGAGCAATGGCGAGGTTTTGGAAAGGATGGAAACGAAATGTTAATTAATACTGAGCATCAGGAAGAGACAGCTGAAGTCCCTGAGCTGAAATGTGGTTCTACAGAAGGATGCTGCGGATATCATGAACCGAGCATGTGAGCAATGGCGAGGTTTTGGAAAGGATGGAAACGAAAAGGTAATTAATACTGAGCATCAGGAAGAGACAGCTGAAGTCCCTGAGCTGAAATGTGGTTCTACAGAAGGATGCTGCGGATATCATGAACCGAGCATGTGAGCAATGATGAGGTTTGGGAAAGGATGGAAACGAAAAGGTAATTAATACTGAGCATCAGGAAGAGACAGCTGAAGTCCCTGAGCTGAAATGTGGTTCTACAGAAGGATGCTGCGGATATCATGAACCGAGCATGTGAGCAATGGCGAGGTTTTGGAAAGGATGGAAACGAAAAGGTAATTAATACTGAGCATCAGGAAGAGACAGCTGAAGTCCCTGAGCTGAAATGTGGTTCTACAGAAGGATGCTGCGGATATCATGAACCGAGCATGTGAGCAATGGCGAGGTTTTGGAAAGGATGGAAACGAAAAGGTAATTAATACTGAGCATCAGGAAGAGACAGCTGAAGTCCCTGAGCTGAAATGTGGTTCTACAGAAGGATGCTGCGGATATCATGAACCGAGCATGTGAGCAATGGCGAGGTTTTGGAAAGGATGGAAACGAAAAGGTAATTAATACTGAGCATCAGGAAGAGACAGCTGAAGTCCCTGAGCTGAAATGTGGTTCTACAGAAGGATGCTGCGGATATCATGAACCGAGCATGTGAGCAATGGCGAGGTTTTGGAAAGGATGGAAACGAAAAGGTAATTAATACTGAGCATCAGGAAGAGACAGCTGAAGTCCCTGAGCTGAAATGTGGTTTTACAGAAGGATGCTGCGGATATCATGAACCGAGCATGTGAGCAATGGCGAGGTTTGGGAAAGGATGGAAACGAAAAGGTAATTAATACTGAGCATCAGGAAGAGACAGTTGAAGTCCCTGAGCTGAAATGTGGTTCTACAGAAGGATGCTCCGGATATGCGAACCGAGCATGAGCAATGGCGAGGTTTTGGAAAGGATGGAAACGAAAAGGTAATTAATACTGGAGACCAGGAAGAGACAGCTGGGGTCCCTGAGCTGGAAATGTGGTTCTACAGAAGGATGCTGCGGATATCATGAACCGAGCATGTGAGCAATGGCGAGGTTTTTGAAAGTGATGGAAACGAAAAGGTAATTAATACTCGAGCATCAGGAAGAGACAGCCTGAAGTCCCCGAGCTGAAATGTGGTTCTACAGAAGGATGCTGCGGACATCATGAACCGAGCATGTGAGCCATGGCGAGGTTTGGGAAAGGATGGAAACGAAAAGGTAATTAATACTGAGCATCATGCAAGAGACAGCCGTTCCTGAGCTGAAATGTGGTTCTACAGAAGGATGCTGCGGATACTGCGAACCGAGCATGTGAGCAATGGCGAGGTTTTGGAAAGGATGGAAACGAAAAGGTAATTAATACTGAGCATCAGGAAGAGACAACTGAAGTCCCTGAGCTGAAATGTGGTTCTACGAAGGATGCTGCGGATATCATGAACCGAGCATGTGAGCAATGGCGAGGTTTTGGAAAGGATGGAAACGAAAAGGTAATTAATACTGAGCATCAGGAAGAGACAGCCAACTCTGAGCTGAAATGTGAGTTCTAAGAAGGATGCTGCGGATATCATGAACCGAGCATGTGAGCAATGGCGAGGTTTTGGAAAGGGGATGGAAACGAAAAGGTAATTAATACTGAGCATCAGGAAGAGACAGCTGAAGTCCCTGAGCTGAAATGTGGTTCTACAGAAGGATGCTGCGGATATCATGAACCGGAGCATGTGAGCAATGGCGAGGTTTTGGAAAGGATGGAAACGAAAAGCAATTAATACTGAGCATCAGGAAGAGACAGCTGAATTCCCTGAGCTGAAATGTGGTTCTACAGAAGGATGCTGCAGATATCATGAAACCGAGCATGTGAGCAATGGCGAGGTTTTGGAAAGGATGGAAACGAAAAGGTAATTAATACTGAGCATCAGGAAGAGACAGCCGAAGTCCCCGAGCTGAAAATGTGGTTCTTACAGAAGGATGCTTAGATATCATGAACCGGAGCATGTGAGCAATGGCGAGGTTTTGGAAAGGATGGAAACGAAAAAGGCAATTAATACTGAGCATCAGGAAGAGACAGCTGAAGTCCCTGAGCTGAAATGTGGTTCTGCTGCGGGCGATGCTGCGGATATCATGAACCGAGCATGTGAGCAATGGCGAGGTTTTGGAAAGGATGGAAACGAAAAGGGTAATTAATACTGAGCATCAGGAAGAGACAGCTGAAGTCCCTGAGCTGAAATGGTTCTACAGAAGGATGCTGCGGATATCATGAACCGAGTACGTGAGCAATGGCGAGGTTTTGAAAAAGGATGAAACGAAAAAGGTAATTAATACTGAGTATCAGGAAGAGACAGCCGAAGTCCCTGAGCTGAAATGTGGTTTGGGTTAAGAAGGACGTTGCGGATATCATGAACCGAGCATGTGAGCAATGGCGAGGTTTTGGAAAGGATGGAAACGAAAAAGGTAATTAATACTGAGCATCAGGAAGAGACAGCTGAAGTCCCTGAGCTGAAATGTGGTTCTACAGAAGGATGCTGGTGATACCGCGGCGAACCGAGCATGCGAGCAATGGCGAGGTTTTGGAAAGGATGGAAACGAAAAGGTAATGAATACTGAGCATCAGGAAGAGACAGCTGAAGTCCCTGAGCTGAAATGTGGTTCTACAGAAGGATGCTGCGGATATCATGAACCGAGCATGTGAGCAATGATGAGGTTTTGGAAAGGATGGAAACGAAAAGGTAATTAATACTGAGCATCAGGAAGAGACAGCTGAAGTCCCTGAGCTGAAATGTGGTTCTACAGAAGGATGCTGCGGATATCATGAACCGAGCATGTGAGCAATGGCGAGGTTTTGGAAAGGATGGAAACGAAAAGGTAATTAATACTGAGCATCAGGAAGAGACAGCTGAAGTCCCTGAGACATGCAATGAGAAAGGAGAGCATGGAGAATCTGATACTAACAGGCCAGATAGAGGGAAAAAAGACAGAGGAAAGCAGCGGATAACATATTTGAAGGGCCTGATCAGGTGGATGATAGAACGAGGGTTGCATGGTGCAACAGGAGAAAGCGTGCTAAGAGCCACCAGGAACAGAGAGATGTGGAAAACCATGGTCACCTACGTCCTGAAGGGACAGGGCACATGAAAGAATAATATTCTTTGTGCATTGTATGCATTTTTCCTCATATGAATTCTCTTCATAATCACTGAGATTAGACGATTTAACAGCGACTCTCAGCTATGTCATTTTGATAATTTTTTTTAATCGTTTCACTCTAAGTAAAGCGGTAACGTGTTGTGGAGTAGTTTTCGCACTGAAGGTTATAATCGTGCTATGTCGGTTGCTAATCGACTTAACGTACCCAAAATGTTAGGAACTTGGTAATCTTCCACTGAAAGCTGACTCCTTAGTATTCAGCTAATTGCCGACTAATATTAACTGTCTAGTAGTTCTACTGAACTCCAATAGAACTCTAAAGAACTCCCATGAACTTCCCAAGAACATCTCAGGAACTTCTCCCTTTAACTTCGTGTTAACTCTTATTAATATAGGAGAGAGAGTCCATTATCTGAGGAATAGGTGTGCTTCACCATAACATAATGCCACTGATGCACAGGGGGGCGGGCATAAGAGTAAAATTTTAGATAGGAGGAGAGTAAAGAGAAAGACGAACCAGTTAGAAAGGGTGTCAGAGAAAGGAGCAAGAGAAGGATGGGAACACAGGTGTGAAGACAGTTACAAAGATAGAGAGAAATGAAGAGATACAGCGTGATGTAGAAAGAACTGGAGTCAAGTGGATAAGAGATGGTTATTGACATTGCATTTAAATTTCTGGAGGTCGTAGCCGTCAAGAAAAGCAAGAATATGGGAGAAAGTTCTACAGACGGGAAGTGCGATAAAAGAAGCTGATGCAGTAGAATTGTCGGTTGCATTTGGTTGGTCTAACTGTGAATATGTGGGACCCAGTTGCCATTCTGGTTGCACAAGTAAATCCTGTGGCAGGGGCGCCAGTGACTGAAGTTCGTTGGAGCAGAAGTCATGGAAGTATTTATAGAACAAACTGAGGGAAGCCACATCCCGTCGATGAGAAAGTGGCTGGAGTCGAGCCGCCAAATCGGTACTTATCACATTACTGATTCTCCTTTGGAGCCTGTCGAGAACACCGTGATGAACGGCATGGGCGCCTGACTTTATATGACAGCAGTATTCTATGCACGGACGGATGGTTGATTTGTATATGTGCAGGATGGCGGAATGTTTGGTCTAGCATTGGCAGAGGAATGTCATTAGTATTTTTTCTTGGGTGACTGAAGTGAATATAGACACATCCGAGTTCCAACGTACCTTTATTCCTGAGTATGATGATAAACTATATCCCGTAGCACGGCTTCTGGGTTTTGAGAAGCGTGGAAACACCTCTTGATTGATGTTGTTTACAGACCCACATTAACACCGTGTGGTGGCACCTGTTAGGGTTCCAGCTATGGGAAAATACTTAACCACGAAACTGGAGTCAAATGCTATGAAAAATACTTTGTCATCATAAAAAATGTTACCAGCAATCTTCTTCGATGGCCTTGTTTTTTCAGGACGTAGGCGATCTTGGCCTTCCACGTCTCCCTATCCCTGGTGGCTCTTAGCACGTTTTCTCCTGTAACATCTCGCAACCCCTATTCTGTCATCCACCTGCTCAAGCCCTTCAAATATGTTATCCGCTGCTTTCCCCTGTCACATTTTCCTTCTATCTGGCCTGTTGGTATCAGGTTCTCCAAGCCCTCCTTCCTCATTGCATGTCACAGGAACTTCAGTTGTTTCTTCTTAATGCTCAATATATTTTTCTAAACATAATTACTAAGGGTGACTAGAAAATTGAATTTCGACATTAAATGACCCATAAGGTGTTGATATGCCGCTAAACAAATCAAACCAAACCAGCCGTCTCACTAAATTTCTTGTTTCTCTTCATTTGTTCAAATTGTCTCCGTCACATTTCATTGAGCCGCCAGTATTACGGCCACATCACATTGAAACACCGGTTTACGTGTGATTATCAAAGGTAAGCAACGTTGAACCTGGCCAGTAGGTAGGTGGGTAACCGCTTGGGCATGCCAACTGCTGTCAGCTTGGATGTGCGTCTTGTTTAATGGATTGCAATTCGTATCGTTAAAACGAATATCTAAAAAAAAAAAAGGGGTCCTGGGCATAACGGTAAACTGCATCCGGCAGCAAGGCCTCTGATTGGGAGGTTGTGTGGAGCATGGAACCACCTCTTTATTGCTGTTGTACCCAGATTTACCCTGTCCCGGAGTAGTAGCACCTGTTAGGGTCCCAGCTATAGTTAACCCCTAAACTGGGGCCAAAACTCTATGATAGTATAAAAATACACCTTTATAGAAATATATACATAAAAAATACTTTTCTAAAAAAATATACATTTTTGAAGGAAAATATTACCAACAATACATTTTTGAAGATAAAATTATTGCCATAACACATTATTGTAGGAAAAAATTATTTTCAGCAAAACATTTTTGAATACAAAGCTAGAAGATATTTTCAGTTTTCTAAAATAAAAAAGTAAAAACAAAAAACTATTCAGTAAAATCTGACTAAATCAACCTTCTCACTATAACTGGACATTAAAAAAATACACCTTATAACCCACCTTTTTTAGCATTAAATAACCCACAGAGGTGTTGATATACTGTCAAACAAAACTCAAACTCAAAACTAAAAAAATTACATCGTAAAATATTTTAAATAACCTGCAGGTTGTTAAACCGTAAAAAATAAATTGAATGAATCAGCCAATCACCGAGCTGTAATGATGATTGGTTGGGGGTTTAGTTTTTATGGCGTATCAACCTCGGCGGGTCATTTATTGCCAACTAAACTTTATTTATTTATTGCTGGTGATGCCTTTTTTCAACAGTTCATTGTTGTTGTTTTTTTTAAAGTTTTTGTGTCTTTTTGAGTATCAAGATTCATTGTGATTTTTTTAAGGGCAGGGTCCCAAATTCCTACCTTTGTTATTTAACCTATAAGTGGAGGGAAGAGACGGATTAATACCTTTCTCAAGGGTACCAGTGCTTAAGTGAATGCAGGATTTCTCTTTCCGAGCCGATATCCACTGCACCACAACGCACATCCGTCACTAAACACTTACAGCAACTGGTATTCCTAAGCGGTCACCCGTCTAGGTACTGACCAGGCTCAACGTTGCTTAACTTCGGTGATCGAGCGAGAACCGGTGTATTCAACGTGATATGGCCGTAAGCCTTGTCATAATTTTTAAAAAAACAATAAAAGTAGGATGACAAAAAATAGACAAATGAATGAACCGACAAAGTTAAATTCGTGAGCATATGGAAGAAAAATAAAGGATATTTTGTTTTCTAGAGTATTTCAAATATTTAGTGTTGTGGATTCCGGGAATCGGAACTGCATAAAATAAAGGAACAACAAACAGAATCTGAGATAGAAAAATAAGTCTATTAAACGTAAAAAATACAAACTTGAACGCAGGTTATTAATCCAGGAATACCGCCAGTAAGACGAATATATACAATGTCTCTGAATTGAAGCCGTAGTAGATTTAATATGTCCTCGTCGGAAGCTGATGGGTACGGTATAATAATATTCTGCTGAGTGGAGCTCAGAGCTACTATGAACTACTGACGCTATATCTCTCTGTATCTTTGGGTATCTGTCGTCATCTCTCGGATCTCTCGATGTTGGTCCTTATCTTACTTGCGTCTTGCTTCTATGTAGGTGTATATGTATGCTTTAGACGAGTCTGTTATCATGTAAAAAGGGTGAAATCCACAACATTTAGATTGTAAGAATTTTGTTTTTATTTTGGAGATATTTAGATATAAAGGTCTTACTAATTAATCTATTTTTAGGGGGAAAAGTGGTAGTTATTTGTCCGTAAGTCAATACAACGAAATCAACTAAAATTTGGAAATTGAACCTCTGCTCTTTAATTGACAACTCTGCACCATTATCCGTTGCATCCACTAGAACAACGAAGCTTACATTACCTGATAGTCCAAAGAGGTCACCCATCTATATACTGACCAGATCCAGTGATCATACGGGAACTATTGTTTCAACGTGATATGGTCATGCATTTTCTGGTGAAAATAAAGACAAAAACTGTCCCACATTTAGATATTTTTATTACGCTGTTCCTTGATTTAAGCCTTCAGTTCGCATGAGCTATCTTCAGAGTGGTTGTATGAACATTAACGCAAAGATATTCACCATCAAAGATGATATTCTGATATGTTGACATAAAAGATTGCTATGTGAGGATAACGGTCATGTAATAGCAGACGCAGGTTGTAAATTCGTGATGTGGTTCTATGACGTCATAACACGAAATATTAACACAAGAATCATATATCTAGACGCAACGTAATGTGTTGTGGCTAGTTTAAAATTAATTCTCTCAAGTGTGGGTTGCTCTGCATTATTGTAGATTGTCTCAAATATTTGAATGTTCTTTTTACTGTGTGTATGTGTGAGTATTGTTGCGTCATTGACTAATATCTGTCTAATTTGTCCTGGGCAAGACGTTAAACTGCATCTGGCAGCAAAGCCTCTGATTGGGAGGTTGTAAGGATATTTACACTACTCCCCCACTGGAGCGAGATGAGACACAAGGTCTTTGTTGGGAGGTTGTAAGGAGCATGAAGCCACCTCTAAATTGCTATTGTCCCCAGGTCCACTCTGACCCGGAGTGGTAGCTCCAGTTAGGGTCCCAGCTATGGGTAAATAGTTAACCCCCAAACTGGTGTCACAACACCTTGAAAGACTTTTATAGAAATATATACATAAAATAGACTTTTATAGAAAGATATACATTTTTGAAAAAAAATAATTATCAACAATACTTTTCTAAGAAATGTTGTTTAACAGAACTAAGATCGGAAAAGTGACAGGCAATCTACGGGAGAGCGTGGTTGTAGTAAAATCAACATCTGCAGTGCGTATATTATTAGTGTTGTGGACCCAGGATAGGTCCGGAAGGAAGACACGAACTCGGGGATTAGTGAAACATATACATTTAACGAGAGAACAAACACAAAGTGTGTTACTCGTCAGTCGGACGGCCAAATATTAGACCGGGGTGACTCAACTCACTCAACCCAACTCAACTCCATTATTTACCCTTCTCCGCCCCCACTTGAGAGAGATGTGACACAAGGTCTTTTTTAACGTGGGGAACCTGAGCGCGTACACCAAGGTACTGGTCAAACATTACCTATCCACCGCGGTGGATAGGTTCAAAACCGGTCATAACTGGTTTTTACTTGTCTTAGGTGTGCCCAGCCCGAAGGCTAAGGCAACTCCATTATTTACCCTTCTCCCCCACTTGAGAGAGATGTGACAAAAGGTCTTTTTTAACGTGGGGAACCTGAGCGCGTACACCAAGGTACTGGTCAAACATTACCTATCCACCGCAGTGGATAGGTTCAAAACCGGTCATAACTGGTTTTTACTTGTCTTAGGTGTGCCCAGCCCGAAGGCTAGGGCAACTCCACTCCGAGAGGCATATTCTCCCGGTATTTATAATAATAGAAGAGTTCATTATAGTCCAAAAAGAGTCGGTCTCAATTTTTTTTTAACCATTTCACCCCGAGCAAGGCAGAAATGCCACTGATGTGCAGGGAGCTACATAACTGTAAAAAGATTAATTAGAAAAGAGTGAGGAGTACAAACTAGTTAGAAAGAAGCAATAGAAAGCTGAGAAAGCAGGTGCGATGACAGATACATAGGTGGAGAGAAAGGGAAGGTTATACGGGGGTGGGGAGAGAGCTAGAGTCCAGTGGTTAGTAGATGAGTATTGACTTTGCATTTAAATTTCTAGAGGTTGTAGCCGTCAGGAAAGCAAGAATATGGGAACGAGTTCCACAGGCGGGAAGTGCGAGATAAGAAGCTGCAGGAGTAGAATTGTCGTCTGCATTTGGCTAACCTGACTGTGAATGGGTGGGACCCAGTTGCCAGTCTGGTTGCACGAGTAAACACCTGTTGAGGAGGCATCAGTGACTTAAGCTCGTCCGAGCAGAAGACATGAAAGTGTTTATAGAACAGACAAAGGGAGGCCACATTTCGACGGTGGGGAAGTGGCTGCAGTTGAGTATCATAGATGCAATATCTGAGCGGGCATGTAAACTGAAACACTACATTGGTTTTTGTGTAAAGGATTTAGTTGCGTGGTTGTATAGTTGGACTATGAGGTCAATTGTTTATTTTTTTAAAAATTTATGATAGGCTTAATTAGGTTTATAGGTTTATTATTATTAATGGGTTTAACATCCCTACCTATTAAGTTTTGAATGTTGTTTCATCAAGTTTGTAATGTTTGTAATATATATGCAGGTTACACAGAAAATAACAGACAACGTATTATCATTTTTTTATAATAACCTATATGATTTTTTGCGTTTTTATGATTTTTTTAAAACAGAAATTATATAAGAATTGCGCTAATGTTTTGTTTTTCCTATATAATTTGAGTTCTAAAAAAAACATAAAAACTCACGTAAAATTATATAAAGAACTTAATGATAACAATACGTTGTCTGCCATCTTAACTTGTATTAAAGAGAGAATGCTGCCAAAATAAACAAATGTGAACATGTTACGGAAATTAACGAAGATTAATAAAACTTGGTTATAAACAACCGACAATTTGAAATGATTCGTTTGAACATTAAGTTTTATCGACATTACGATACATTTCAGAGCAGATATGGTTATTGCGATAAATCGAACACTGTGTTATACAGGTTTGATGAAAACCTCGTTTAGACAAATGGTCATTCGTGGTCGAGAGGTCTAAGACGTGCCAGATCACATGGTAGCTTTCCCTATGTAATAGGGGTCGCAGGTTCGAATCCTGCCAAATGACACACATTTTCGTAATAAAGATTTATCGTCAATAATCAGGCCAGTAGATATAAATATATAATACAGTTTCATTAAAAACTGAATATCTACTTAAATATGAGTCTCGATAAAAAATAATGTTCAAACAAAGCATTTCAAATTGTCGGTTGTTTATAACCAAGTTTCATTAATCTTCGT